>APFE031203319.1:277794-303133 GCA_000404065.3 Pinus taeda | reverse complement strand
TCACTTTTAAATTAGATTTTAACTTTATAAAAAATTATAAAGTCACTTTAGGAGAAAAATTAAAATCTTTTGGACACTTTTCCCTAGGCCAAAAATCAAAGCCTAAGGGAACCACCTGTCCTCCGGTACCAAATTTCAACACACCATGGCTCTCATGGTCATGAAACCGTCCATGAACTGAGGTTCTGCTCCCAAGGGAATTTCTTCTACCATTTTCCTCCGAGGATAGACTCTTCCAATTTCTGGATTGGCCTCAACAAGTTCTCCTTTTCCTATTTTGAGCTTTGACCTAGTTAGCATTCAACAATCCAACACAAGCTTGTCTAACCTTAGCAAACCTAAAGCTCTGATACCACTTGATCTGAAAATGAGATCTTAGACTAATATTAAGGTATTACAGACTCATGTGCATGGAATTGCCTACATTACTTAGTGCAACAAATCGATAAGATTGCGAATAATATAGGCAATGAAGCAGTTAAAGAAACAAAATAAACAAACACACATAACACAACAAGTTTAATATGGAGTTCACCCAAAACTCCTGGGCTACGTCTCCTGGTCCAGCCTTCAGTGGTGACCTCTCTATTATGTCTTCAAGAGCAGAGTTTTACAAAATGTGAGCTCAAATTGAGTCTCAACCAATGTTACTAGACTCGGAATTGGCAATAAATCGGTGAGGCAAAAGAGTGAAGAGTTTTAATCGGATCGGGACACATATATTGAATTAAAAAAACCATTTTTCATTAATATTGGGTAAAGGCATGTCCAAACAATGCATAATATCAATAGATGTCCAAAATACCCTGAATGAATAAGTATCTCATATATGTTATGAGTCCAAACATGATCCAAAGCACTGAGTCTTGAGTCCTTAGAAGCATATGCTTCTAAAAGTTTACAAAAAACTGCATACTAATCAGAAAAAAATCAACAACTAAGAGTCTAAGACTCTTAAGAGTGAGAACTAGAAGCGATTCCTTCCACTCCTTCGCTTGCTTGACTCTCAAAGTTCTCCAAGTCATGAAGGCTTAAAAGAAGAGGCTCATTTAATTGAACCTAGTCTGCCGCATTTGTAGTTTGCAAATCTATCTCTTCAAGGTCGATTGGTGAATGATCCATACCTGTCATTATCATGAGACATTGAAATGTGAATTAAAGTTTCACTTTGAAGTTTAAAGTTTGAACTTTAAAGTACGAACTAGATTATGAAACCTTCAAAATTCAAATTCAAGCTCTCGAGTCTCACCTAGTATTTGTTTGTTGCGAAGTCGTAGATTGTAATAGACAAATACAAGGTCATTCAAGCGTTTTTGTGTCAATCAGTTGCGATTCTTAGAATGTATTTTCTCAAACATGCTCCAGTCGCGTTCACAACCTGAAGCACTGCATGCTTGGTTTAAGATTTGAATGGCAAATCTCTTCAAATTTGGCGTATCACTACCAAAGTTTTGCCACCAAAGACCTAGCAAGTGGTAAGGGTTTGTGAGTAGAAGTACTAAATAGTCAAAACTTAAAAAGAAAATAAAATTTAATAAACATTTAACATACAAAATAAAGTTTAAACAAATTTAATGAATTGATGAAGCCTTCAAGTTGGGTACCTGGCAACATCTTAGACCTTTGTCTTATAGCACTGGTATAGGCAAACAATTTAGATGGCGCCCTATAATCTTGTAGTTGGGAAAAGACACGACTTTGATGTTCTGGATCAGGGAAGCACCTTTCCATGCATGTTATAAGTCCTCTGCCAACCTCTCCATCCTCATTAAATTTGCTCTTATCATAAAAATATTGTGGGTTTAAGAAGTACCCAGCAACATGCAAGGGGGAATGCAATTGCCTATTCCAACGTGCATCTATAATGTCCCAAAGAGGCATATACTTTGTCTCATCATCCCCATATCTTCTTTTGATGGCCTCCTTTGTGAGATCCATCGCCTCATAAATGTAACCCATAGCTGGTTTGTCACCATCAACCATCCTGAAAGTTCAAGCATTCAAATTTAAAGAAATATGAAACACTGTAAATACAAAGAAGCTTGAAATGAAATTTAAAAAATGAAAAAGTTAAAAGACTTGAAGTACCTGAGAACTCTAACAAGGGACTCCGTCACAACAATAATCTCTTCGGCATCTTTCCAGAAACCATCATTAAACACAAGTGCAGCAATTTCGATGCCTTCAAGGGTCTTGGAATGTTTAGATCCCATCCACTCAGGTCCCAAGAACATCCTCTTCAGATTTATCTTTTGCTCAACCATAGATTTCAAAGATATGAAATTTGTTGCAAATCTAGTCACTGCAGGTCGAACAATTTCTTTACCTTCAGTGTATTTTCTCATAGCGTTTAGGACAATAGTGTGGTTGTATAGGTATTTGGTTATGGATTTTGCCTTCTCCACAACCTCATGTATCCAATGAAGCTTACCAATGTCCTCAAGCATTAAATCTATGCAATGGGTAGCACAAGAGGTCCAAAAAATAGTGGGGTGCCTCATCTCAAAAAGTCTACTAGCAGCCATATAATTCACTGCATTATCAGTGACAATTTGTACAACATGTTCTTCTCCCATTTCTTGAATGACTTCCTCCATTATTTCATAGATAAGTTGGGAAGTCTTATCCTTGTCTGAAGCATCCATTGATTTGAGAAACATTGTGCCTGCGGGACAACATACAAGGAAATTTATTAAAGTTCTATTCTTCTGATCTGTCCATCCATCACTCATGATGGTGCACCCTGTTTCTACCCATGATGAACGAAACTCAGCTAGCACAAGCATGACACCTTCAACACTCTCTAACAACATATCTGTCTTAAGGCTCTCTAATGTAGGGGCTTTGAACCCTGGACCTGCAATAGCAATTGCATCAATCATAGCTTGCCATTGAGGACTTCTGGCATAGTGGAAAGGTATGTAAGAATAGTACCAAAAGTTAGCAATGGCCTTCCTTGCCTGACTATGGATATTTTTTTCCCAACCAGTGGCATCCAAGGTAGGTTGGGAACCGGGTTTTGTGCAGGGAGCAAAAAAGTTGTTTATGTTTCCACCTCCAGTGTTGAAGGAAGGAGTCGAAGGACTTGTATGGCCTTGAGTTTGACTTGGCCTTGGAGGCATGTGTGGTAAACTTGGGAAGGCATTGAGGATTCAACAGAGTGAGGTGACATGGGGCTAGTGGTAGAAAAACTATCAACTCTAAGAGTTCCTATTTCAGTGTTTCGCTTTGCTTTCTTAGCATTATGCTAATCTAACATATCAAGGGCCAAGGTTGTTTGGTGTTTGACATTATCGTCAACATTGCTGCAAAGACCTATATCATGGTCAGGTATTTGTGCAAGGTGGAACTTGAATCTATAAATGCCTCCACTACATTTCGTTTTGCAAAATTTACAAAGGAGCCTGGGGTCTCCGGGAATCTTGTCACAATAGGCCCAAGCAAAGTCCTGCTCCCTCGGCATTGTTGTTGCTTTAAACTTGTAATTAATTTGTGGCTTCTGTTAAGATTTGGAGTTGTGGCTTCTATTTAATTTGTGGCTCCTGTGAAAGACAACAAAAAATCAAATTTAAAAATGATCCAAAAATTTAAAATATGCTAGAAATCTAAAAAATTAAATGAAGACAGATGTTAGTAAACAACAGTCAACTAAACATATATATTATAGAGATTATGCAAAAGGCGAGTGAGGATCACTGCTATAGAGCAGTATTCTAATGTACTAGGAGTCTAGGAGATAGATAGGTGTGACTCTGTGAGGATCATTGTTATAAAAACAGGGACAATCCTAAAGACAGGCTATGGGTAGAGACCAGTGAAACAGGACAATTCTCACAGGCTATGGGTAGATACTAGAGACCAAGCATATACCCAATGAAACTTATCTATAAAGTCTAGTTGCCTAGGCCCTAGGTACAACCTCTGAACTTGTTTGTTCCAGTTTTGAGTGGCTGTGAGCAGAGACCGAGAATCAGATTCCACTGGGACAGAATTTGTCAGTTATTTTATATGCAAGAGTTCAAGACAAAGGGGCGTGATATTGAGACTCAATAGAGGATTTGTTGTTAAGCTGTGAGTTTTCAAATGCAAACTTTCAAGTCACCTCTGATGCCAGATGCAAGACAGAAGAATTTTCTTTCTCTTTGCTTTAGGAAGAGAATTAGCTCTAGAAACTGCATTGCTATAGCTGCAACCTATAACACTTTCCTTGTTTTAGTATTTCTCCAGCTAATGAATTTCTCTTGCCACATTGTGACCAAAATTGCATTTTTCTTCATTGCCCATACCCTGCATTCTGTCTTTGAAGTTGCATTCTTGAAGATGCTTGTTGAAAGGCTAAATTAACAGTGATTAAGAACATTGAGAAGAAGCCTAATAATGTTTCTAGGACTAATTCCAGCGAAAGAACGAAGATTGTTAAGCATGAATATGTAGCAGAAGAATAACTGCAAGTCGTTGAAAATGGATAGAGTGCATAGGAGAAGAAGAATGTTCTTTTCTACAACTATTGCAAGCATAGAGGACATTCCAAGGATGAATGTTTGATGCTACACCAAACAAGTGCCAGAAGTAACTGCAGCAAAGCAAGGAGAGAAGGATATATCAATACATGATGCTACAATGGGAGGCAATTTGTTGATGACAGTTGCACAACATGCAAGTCATCGTTCTTCTTTAAAGTCCAGATCAAGAAGCAGTAATTGATATTAGCAGCTAGTGATATTTTTATCTCAGAAACAATAATAAAGAAGCATAACTTACCTACAATCGTGCATCTTGAATCCTACTATGGGTTGGCTCAACGACAACAAGGATCTACATGTCCAGTGCAATGCAAATTGAAGTTTTCCATTTCAGTAGACTATATATGTAGATGAAGTGGACTTCAATGTTGTTCCATTGGCTGTGTGGGGTTTTCTTTTTGGAAATCCATACCTATGGGATAATGATGCTGTCTATGGATGACACATAAAACAGTACCAACTTGTCAAGGATAGCCAAGCTAACTCAATGACACGGTTGAGAGTCGTCTATAGGATCATCATCATTATAACTGCAAGGGCTTGTATGCTCTACTGGTCGCCTGGAGAATTACTCTTCTTGCATCCAATCCAATCTCTCATTGCATAAGGGAAATATGCAAGACAAAATTTGTCAGTTTTTTTGTCAATTTGCAAAGAATTTAAGGCCGAAAAAAAAGTCTGGAAAAACCTCAATAGTTAATACTAATTGCAGAAGGTCGAAATGCCTCACAAAACTTGTCTGTGAGTTGTGGACGGTGGAAGCTCTGGAGTCTGCGGCGTCGACGGCTTTGTGGCGTAGTGGAATGGCTTTGGAGTCTACGTGTCGACAGTGGAAGCTGTGTGAGTATGTGGCTATGTGGAATGGCTGTTTGAGTCTGCGCGTCCACGGTGGTCCAATATATTAATACAACGACAACCTGAACCCTGATAAACCTAAACTGAAATATTACGGGACTCGGGAAATCGGCAATAATCGGGTAAATCGCCAGACTCGCGAGTCAAACTCGGTCAACGTGATTTGACTCGCAGAGTTTCAGATTGGGACTTTTCATCGACGAGCATATTATGAATCGCGATTAATCGGCAAAATCAGCGATTCCTCTTTCACTGGTCTCAACACAACATGAACAAATAATAGGGGTTTGCTTGAATCCATCAAGTCTTACTGAGTACACAGACTCTCCCTCTCGCTTTTTGTCTCTGTCTTATCTCTGTCTCAGCACTTCCTGCCTCTGTCTTTGTCATTCTGTGGCTTTTAAGCCAATCGACGCTGTTTGTTTGTTTCCTCTTCTGGGCTCTCTGTCTCCCGGCCTATGTTCGCTCAAATCCCCCTCTGAGCATTAGCAATCATTGCTAAACGTCTTTAGGGATGGTGGCCACCTGTTTTGTAACGGAAGGACCATCGACGCCTTTAAAATCCTCAGAATAGTCATTTTCTGTTTACACAGAGAAATACACTAAAACATGCGAAAATCCACCAATCTACCGTTTATCGGACCCGAAATATCATTAAATCCGCCCTAGACTCCAACGGTTGAGATTCATTTCGGGCGGTTTATGCGTACGGGGATTAACCGCCCGAAAAGGGTGGTTTTCTCTCTCCGGCACCTGACCACGTGGCGGCCAATGTATGGGCTCGGGCAGAGCCTGTCCAATAGCAGTTACCTCCTAAGGCTGGCCCGAAATCCCGCTTGTTACGGAACTCAAAATATCTATCGCTGCATGTATAAACCCTTTCGGATCCGTTTTATTGCCCAATTCGTGTTTCCTTTGTTTTTCGTTTATTTAATGAAAATGCGATTTTACATAGAAAAAGCCCTTTTTCCGGAACTCAAATTATATTAAATTCCATTCATAATCCCGTCGGGTCCAGCTATCGCAAATCGCAAGTATATCGGCCCCGCTCCTTTGTATTGCTTCGATGCGATATATCGCAATCGCATAGTCCCCGAGCCGTTGGTAAGCGCTTTTTTGTATTCCACCGATGCGATATCGCGAGTTAACTTGGGCTGTCGATTTGCACGCTTGATCGACGGTCCTCGTTGACTTGCGCTAATTGCTATCGCAACTGTCATATAGCTGCCTCTGATAACCTCCGCTTGCCATCACCGATTGCCATATGTCGATCGGATCTGGACCGTTGATCGGCCAGATCCGATGGCTCCTGTGCAAAGTTCTTTTGACCTCCGATAGGCTCTGTTTTCTCTTTTTTCTTCATGTTTTTCTCTCCCGATAGTGTAATCTGCCTTTTTTAAAGGTTTTTCTTTTGTGATAGTTTTTGATCCTATGAAGACTCAGAGGGTTTTAGGATCCATTTTGGATCACTCCTCCTCATCTATGTTGTCACTAAGGATAGATGCCAAGCCTCAAGGCACCCCCTATGCAGCCCATCTGTGTGCTATGGCCTACAGCCTAGACAACAGCCCTCTTGAAGCAGCGACCTTCAAAACAGTGCCCAAACACTCTTCAAATGTTGAAAGAAGTGTAACTAGGTTCGGTCTTCATAATGATACATTCCAATGTAAATGATGCAAAATTGTATCTAGCAAAATATTTTTGTGAATTTGAGAAATGGGTTTCATGCTCAAAAATGTATTTGTTTTAGTAGCTCTCATTATGAGCTCTAGGCTAGGTGATAGGTTTGTGTCATTGATGTAAATGTTTACACTTGAAAATGTACAATGTATGACAACAAGATTAAGGGCAGAATCATGTGACAAGACTCCTTCAAGATCAAGAACAAAAGGGTAGCAATTAACCCCTCCAAATGAATATGGAAGAAGCAATGTATTTTCGGCATAAATATATATTTATATTTGAGTGTTCATGTTGGCTTCTTATCACATTCACGTCGGCTTAGAGGCATGTTATGTCGGCCTAATGAACAGCCCTCAAACACTATAAATAAAGGCCTCTCCTCATCTATTCGGACACACAATCACAAGACCTATTCCGTCTCCATTCTATGCGAAGAACATTGTCTTTGGGTGTGAGGTGAAGGAAGAGATCAAGGAGCCGCAAAAGTCTGTTCTAACAGCAGTAAGTCTTGCCACACGTGCGAGGTTAGGGCATCACTCCATATGCCATCATTGTGAAAGAAAATGCTCGGCCTTGAGTCTATTTGAAAGGCAGATCCATGTGAAGAAGGGTGACCATTGAAGTGAGGGTTTAGGAGGGCTAGAAGAGCCCTAAACCCCTCTCACGTACGAAGGTGCAGATCTGGATTAAGGCTGAGTTACACCTAAGGTCTCTTGATGACAAGGGCTGGTTCTAGGCCTAAAGATCTCGGTCATTGGGCCAGAAGATAACTCCAAGCACAGCGAGGAAGAAGAAGACCTTGAAGAGCAAAAGGGTCATTCACACATGGAAGGAATGTGTCATCTTCAGGTCTGCAACTAAGATTTCTGAGCAGTCCATTCCAGGAAGCAGATCTCATTGTCTCAAGACAGCGTTGAGGAGATCCACTAGGCTAGTGGACCATCTTGAGCAAGGGAAGCTTGAAGGACGAAGAAGAAGGAAGGAGGAAGCCAGTTCATCCATTCATGGCAGCAGATCTGATCCAAGGACAGCAAACTTGCAGTAGCAATATGATCTAGCCTTGATCTTGGAGTCACATTGGTAAGAAGGGTCTTGTATTGGTCTTAGAAATTTTGTCAAGTGAGGATATCATAAGAAGAATTACCGTGGGTTTTTCCTCTCAGGTTTGGAGAGGTTTTTGCCCTGGCTGCTGCCTATATCTTGTGTCTTTGTTCTTTATCATGCATGGTAGCTGGTTGATGAAGTTGATAATCACTAACATATAAAAGATCTTGTTTGAATATATATAAAGGATAAATTTACTTCACAAGCAGTTATCAAGATAGAGAAACCATTAACTTCTCAAGCCCTTAGATTTCTCAACATGGTATCAGAGGGACAGCTGCAAATCAAGGAAGGGCTGATAAAGAACACTGAAGAAGAGGCAAGGCAGCTGAAGTTGAAGGCAAAGCGAGATTCAAAATTCAGATCCACATTCGGAAATTCCAAGATCTATCAAAGTGAAGGATCTATGAGAGGAAATTATCAAGAATCCTCGTACTCCAGTTTAAAAGCAAATCCTCAAGGATAAGGAAGCAGATCTCAGGTTCCCTAGCATCCAAGGGTAGTCAAGCTTCCTCAAGCTCCTTCAAAGCAGCCATCTAAAGTCAAGCTTCAGGGATCATTACATCAAGTAAGTATCTTATTGATTTAAGAAAACCTAATTTTGAAAAGGATGTCTTCTTGCAAGGAAAGCAATAAGTTAGTTAGAGTTGCCAACTTGCTTGGAAGAAGAGGACTGTTCTCAGTTTGAAAGAACAAGAAGTTATTGATTATGTACAAAAGAAAATTGCTGCTCCTTTTGATAGTCAAGAACTAGCTAAGCATAACAAGAACGAAGTAAGAGCTCAAAAGATTATCATAGAATCTATCAAGGACTCTCTAATTCCTTATGTAGCCAAGCTTGAAACAACCAAAGAGATCTATGACAAACTGATAGATCTATTCTCCGTCAGCACCGCAGGAGAAGGGATCTCTCTGAGGAATGAGTTATACAAAATGAAGATCAGCAAAGAAGAAGGTATAACCTCATATTTCACGAGGGTCTCTGAAATAAGAGATCAGTTTCAGGAACGAGGAGAAATCATGATTTGATCAAGAGATGACTACAATAGCGTTGAATGCATTACCTGAGGAGTGGGGAAACTTTACAGCAAACATATGGGCCAGGAAGGAGGCATCCTCACTCAATGATCTATGGGAAATATGCAAATTGGAAGAAGCCCGATTAAAGGCCAAGGAAGATATATTGCAGTTGGATCCAAAGAGCAAGCATTTGCTGGCAGGTTTAAAAGAAAAGGGAAGTTTGGAAAGTTTGAGAGATCTAGTCACTAGCAACATCCCAAGAAAGACATGTCAAAGATTCAATGCTTTGAATGTCACGAATATGGACACTATTGAAGAGATTGTCCCAAGCGAAAGAAGAATGGCAAGAGGAAATATGAAGTATGAAGCAACTCATGTCGCTCAGGAAACAAAAGACAATGAAAAGACGTAGAAGAAAGAGGAGTCTGAGGATCTTTACTAGGATTAAAAGATCACCTCCTGTTTTCTTTCATATGTCTTAGTTAGCATAGCATGTTGTGATTCATGAACATTCTTATGTGTTGTTTAAGTAACTCTTTTAAAGTATGAACTGATTATGGATTTGGTAACATCTATTGATGAAATATTGATGAATGAGGATATGTTGAATCCTCTGGAAATATTGTTAATGTTTATGATTAATGTACATTGTATTTCTTTATGTAAGGATTCTAGGTAGAAATGAAATTGTTATGTGTAAGAAATTCTAAGATGAGAACATCTTGGTTCTCTGAATCTTTGAAGAATTTCTACAGGGAAATATCCTTTGTAAAAGAATCCAGGTCAGAATGATGAGCTCTAGGCTAGCTGATAGGTTTGTGTCATTGATGTAAATGTTTACACTTGAAAATGTACAATGTATGACTCCAAGATCAAGGGCATAATCATGTGACAAGACTCCTTCAAGATCAAGAACAAAAGGGTAGCAATTAACCCCTTCAAACGAATATGGAAGAAGCAATGTATTTTTGGCATAAATATATATTTATATTTGAGTGTTCATGTCAGCTTCATATCACATTCATGTCGACTTAGACGCATGTTATGTCGGCCTAATGAACAGCCCCCAAACACTATAAATAAAGGCCACTCCTCATCTATTCGGACACACAATCACAAGACCTATTCCGTCTCCATTCTATGCGAAGAAGATTGTCTTTGGGTGCGAGGTGAAGGAAGAGATCAAGAAGCCGCAAAAGTCTGTTCTAATAGCAGTAAGTCCTGCTACACATGCGAGGTTAGGGCATCACTACATATGCCATCGTTGTGAAGGAAAATGCTTGGCCTTGAGTCCATTTGAAAGGCAGATCCATGCAAAGAAGGGTGACCATTGAAGTGAGGGTTTAGGAGGGCTAGAAGAGCCCTAAACCCCTCTCACGTATGAAGGTGCAAATCTGGATTAGGGCTGAGTTATAGTCCTAAGGTCTCTTGATGATAAGGGCTGGTTCTAGGCCTAATGAGCTCAGTCATTGGGCTAGAAGATAGCTCCAAGCACAGCGAGGAAGAAGAAGACCTTGAAGAGCAAAAGGGTCATTCACACATGGAAGGAAAGTGTCATCTTCAGGTCTGCAACTAAGATTTCTGAGCAGTCCATTCCAGGAAGCAAATTTCATTATCTCAAGACAACGTTGATGTTAATTTTAGGTATGTTCTATGTTAGAGCAATTTATTTCAATTTTCACAGTTACCTCGATATCTTTTCCAGATTAGTAATCACATCAGCATTAAAGTAAACTGCAGATAGAACATAAATATAAATCGCAGAAGACAAGCCAAGACAAGAGGACACAAGATGTGGTGCTAGCCAAGGACAAACCCCAATATGGGGAAACCCTTGATCAATTCTTCTTATATGTTCTTCAATAGTTCAACAGAGACAGAGATAGTACATATACATCAGAAGTCAACACTTTGACTTGACTAGATAAGAGCAGAGATCTTCACCATGAAGATGACACAATGCAGTTATACACTTGACACCAAGGACTGCAGCTCAGAGAGCAGCGTTCAATCTTCAACTGATTTGCAGCATAAGGTCCTTCAAGGTGAGACCCTTACATCATCATGCTGCTCCTTGTCAGTTGAACCAACCAATGACACTAGCTTTGTCCATCTTATATTACAACAGCATTAAACAGTCCTCTAGTGGCTTCAGCAGCATAACAACTCCATATATATTATGCTAATGATCTGAGCACTTAAATACTCATACAAGATATTGACTGTGGTGTTATGGTCTGCGGCCTAACACACAATCTTCCTCTGCTACTCACTAGGAAGTTTGTACCTTCATACGGACAGCTCTTCAATCTGCCTTCTATTAATGACAAAGTTCCACCAGTGTCACTGAACATAGGTCTATATTAATCTGCCCTCTAACAGTCCCCTTTGCTGCTCCAAAGGTTTCCAACCAAGGTCTTCAACACAGTGATTTCTCTCATAGAATTTACTGTTCATAATCTTCATCAAGTTCACACCCCTTTCTCCATCCAAGTGACTGTACTATTATCAACACAGTTCTAACATATGCTGCCTTGCTGGACAGACTTCAACATATACCCTTCAGCACTCTTCTCCATGTCATACAAGCCACTTTCAGACCTTCCTCATCTGCCTGAAGCTTGACGTTGTTGCTGTCCAAATCTGAGGTCATATTAGGCATCTTTTAGCTGAGGAAAGACTCCTCCATGGCTGTGGCTGGGGCATGCTTGAATAGTCTTCTTTTTGACTGCATTAAGGGCTCCCCTTTCCAGCGTATACTTGCTGCATAGAACTCTCATTGACTTCCTTTGAGGACTGCGGTTAGGGCAGCATAGAGGCCTCTTGAGATAGCGTATTAGAGGACTGCGTCTAGGGAGATAAGGCCTCCTATTTCTAGCATATAAGAGTCTTCTTAAATTGCGGATGTAGGGCAACATCTTAGTGCAGAATAAGGCCAGCAGTTAGGGCATATATGGACTGTGACTAGGACATGAACAAAACAGCGGCGAGGGCTCTTTTGAACAGCGTATAGGTCTCTCTCCTTAGAACTGTGTATAGGTGCCTTTTAGGACAGTGAATAGGGTCTCTTCTAGACCAGCAATTAGATCTTTCCTCGCTGCGTTATGTAGGCTTTCTTCACCATTCTATATCTCCCTTCCTTTCTGCGTCTAGGGCTTCTTCATTAGGGCAGCGTAGATCCTTTCTCCATCGGGGCAACATTATCCCTTAGGATCTCTCCTCCTACTAAAACGCAAAGACAATTAGAGAGGAAGAGATGCCAAGTGAGTGTGTAGAAATGACTTAAAGGCCACCTCTATTTATACTAAAACGTTGAGCACAAGTGGGGTTTGTTTGGTTGCTGGCCGACCTTGATGAATTGTCCCATAATAGAAATAAATTCACATCTCCATGAATACTTATTGGAATCGGATGATCTTTAGATCAATCCTACACCTCTCAATGAGAGGGATCCAAGAAAAATATCAGTTTCCATTAATAAGATGACCCACATGGAGTTTGGCCCTAGTTGCCAATTTTAACACTCCCTCTCAACTAGGGAGAAATCCATCCGCTGATTCATATGTCTGACTGTACTATCTATGCCATCAACCTGCACTGCTCTGCTTTGTTGAGCTCTACTCTTCTCTGCTTTGCTCTGCTCTGCTGAACCATGAAGAAGAAGAATTGATCGAGAATGTCTCATACCATTCTCTACTGACCCAAATTTAGTTTCATCTGAAGAGAGTGTGTCATATTACTGACCCAAAGTCAGTTTTATTGATCCCAGATCAATATCACAAGAGATTGTCTCAAACCACTCATAGTGATCCCAGATCAGTTGGAGGTCATCCTAGCATAGGGAGTACGGTAGATACAACGATGCGTCCATCGATAGTGCTACTATGGTCCCTAACCCCATTTCCCTGCTCATTGATAAGATGAAAGGTACTTCCCATGAGTCCCAAACTCCATGGGTAGGATGCCTCGACAAGAGAACTAATCATCATGTTCCAAAGTCGCCACGGGGTATCACAGGGGAAGGCTGAGCCATTCACCCTGTACTAAATGCACCATTAGGGGAGGGAGATTCGCCCTATGGTCGTGTGTTGCTCTAGTAAGTACCCCAAGCCCCCTAGAGCTCAATGCATGCAACATGCAGGATCCTTTTCTCAATGACTCCAAGTTGTTCAGGAAAGTCACAGGTTTGACCTTTCCTTGGGGCTTTGACAAAATGTTTGCGACTTGTACATTAGTCTCAACGTGATGGAGCCTCCTCGCTCATCAACTTACCATATCCCAGATAAGGTAGTGTCTGATGTCTATCTGCTGGAGTAATCATTGAATATGGGATTCCTCAACAAGCGAATCCCCCCCTGGTTGTCATAAAGAATCACAGTGGTATTCATCATGTGTACAAACATCTCACTGAAGAGCTTCCGTAACCAGGCAACTTCACACGAGATGATACTCATAGCTATGTATTCGATCTTAACGATGCTTATAGCAACCGACTTCTGCTTCTTGCTCATCCATGATATCGAAGCAAAATCCAAAGAGAACCTGCACTGAGAAGTGCTCTACTGATCCTCCACACTACCTGCCCGGTCAGCGTTTGAATAATCATGCAGCTTCATATTTCTGGTAGTGTATCTCAATCCATGAGAGATTGTGCCTTGGAGATATCTCAAAAGATTCTTGCCACCAATCCAGTGAGGTTCATGAGCTCACAATGCTAACTGCAAAACATATATCCGAACGAAAGTTCACCAAGAACATCAATGCAAATGACTTTATGAAACTCAGAGGCATTTCCCAAATCTGGTCCGGCATCATCACCATATAACTTCTGAAAGTTAAGATCCTCGAGGTAGTCATGGGCTTGCAGTTTACCATTCCACATCCGGAATCCAACTCCCTCTTACTACAAGTGAGAGGATCTACACCTATCAGAAATAGGTCGTTCTTAGAAGGTGTCGGTATGAGAGGTCTATCGTCCACAACCTTCAAACAATGGTTTGGATCGGTTTCACTCTTAGTGAATCTCAGCTTCATCTGACAGCTATCAATCCTCTCATATCAAGCCCGGGGTGATTTGCTTCAAGCTATGAGGGCTTTCTTCCACCTGCATACATGAGATTCTTGATGAATCTCAAACCCCTCAGGTTGTTCCAAGCCTGTGAACTTGCTACATGAGGGGAATGGTCCCCTTGTAAGATTTTCCTTCGATACATCTCAGAGATGTACCTTCATGCTCCTTTTGAATTCAGGCATCCTAGTCACCATCCGACTCGCATCGAGTAGGGCCCCATAATAGACCTCCGGTGCTATAGATGAGATGTGTCAATTGACATGGTCTCCAATGGACCATCCTGCAACTTGATACAAAGTGCCAACCCTGAATCCATGAGAAAAACATCTTAGAAAATTTCATTTTCATACATGTACCTTTCCATCGCTGAATGCCACCCTGAAACCTTTGACTTCCATTGCCGAAATGGACACCACGTTCTTCTTGCGATCAGGTACATAAAAGAGATTCTGTAAATGAATCGAGTTACCCTCATTCAATTGAAGGGTAACACCCTTTCCGGGATAGGTGACATCGGCTCCAAGTATAATCCCACGAATATTTCCATCTCTACCAAATTAGAGAGAGAGCACCCTTCTATTCGATGGAGTGCCTTGAAGCACTACAATCAATAAGCCAGATTCCCAAAGAATCTGAAGGAGAGGGCCAATACAAGATAGCACTTCTTTATCTTATCAGAAACAACATTTGATTCTTCATTCCTGGGGTTCCTTGCTTTCTTGAAGAGTCAACCATTTCTTGATGACCTACACTGTCATTCCTCTGATATTGAAGATGTCCTGAATGATTGTTATCATCATCAAGTGATGTGTACCTGCCATTCGGACACCTCCTTCGCATAATGGTCGAACTTATTTCAACCAAGGCATTCTGAAGCGAACAAAGTTTCCTTCTGAAGATTAATTACTCCAAAAGACTTTGGAATATCAAGATATCCATTAAGGATATAAATATTATATTAAATATGTGAAATAAAAATGAGAATGATATTTGCAAATGAGAACGAGAGGCTTGCTTATATATTAGGCAAGTGTTCTCTTCATGAAGAGTCATGTCTCATTTAGACATGCCTCTTCAACCTAATACTAGTTTAACTAATCATTATTACAGTTTATCTTTATTATTTATATTTATATATTATATATATTTTATTCGTTACATTGACTCTTTCCTCAAAGAGCTTTGTCCTCAAAGCTTGTCGATGAAAAAAGGTTTGATCTCTTTTTCGGCTTCGAAAGTCTTTCTGTCACGGAATAGTCATCCTCGTCGATACAAGTTGATATGATCTTCTTAGTGACAAACAAAAATGTCGCACCGAGAAGGGATCAAACCATCTCAGATTAATCTTTTGTATAGTACTCTGATCACTGGAATTTTGTAACAACTTGTCAGCATAAGACTGGATTGAGGTTACATCGCTATTATATGGAACATAAGTTTGTTGTTTCTGGTCTGAATGGTACCGATACATAGCATGGTTGATTGGTCTACTCTCATGATTCCGATGCCGATATAAAGTTTTTAGATTTTCTTCTGACGAAGATGTTGTTGAATTGGTTATGGAACATTTACTTGGGATGTCCATTATCTGAACTGCAACATCTACGTGTGTCGTTTCTTCAACTGATTTGTCTTCTTGAGTTGTCATATTCACTAGATCGATATTCGTTCCCTTATTTTCAACTTGAATTGTTGTGACTGGAGATTTCGATAATTCTTCTTGAGTGACTTGTTCCAACATATCTTTTAATGCTTTCTTATCCTCCTTAAGTTTCTTAGTTTGATTGAGCAGACTTTGATTATGATTTCTCAAACGTAAAAGTTCTTTGGTTTTTGATTCATCAACCTTGTTTTCAGTGTTTTGAATTTTAAGATTTTCATCTTTTAGATCTCTGATTTGTTCTAATAAATTTTATTAAGGTTTTTTAAACGTAAATTTTCCTCTTCTTGTTTAGATAAATGCTGCTTGAGTTCTTTCTTTGAGACTTTGGTCTTCTTCACTTGTGCCAGTGATTTTTCGACGTGGTCCTTGAGACGAGAACTTTTTTCGTCATTTTCCATTATTTCTTTGTAATGTATATCCACAAGATTTTTATGTTCGCGTTCTAACACTTCCTTTCTTTGTTGAATTTTGGCTATTTTGTCATTCTCTTTATTTTTTTTGCTGCAATTTCTTGGTACATTGGATTATATCATTTGGTAGAAGTGACGATGGGCTTTCAACTTGCATTGTGGATTCTGTTTTCTTCATTTTCTTATGTCTTGCCATTAACTCTCTCATTTTTCTTGCTATTAATTGTTTATTTGCATCACTTAGAAGTTCGACTAAGGTAAAAGTTTTGTAACATTTTGTGCAAACAACATTTTGATTTCTGAATGATTCTTGACAATTAGGGTATCCTTTTGAACAAAAAGGACATAGTGCAAAGAAACTGTTGTTCTTTGTGGACGACATCTCTCCTTTTTCTTTTTCAACTGTCTTTATATATATATATATATTTTTAATCTATAAATATATTTTCACTTCTCTCTTATAAAAATCTAATATTAATATATATATATATATATATATTATTCAAATATTCTCTCTTCTTCTTTTTTTTGTTCACTCTTTTAATTAAATTTTTATATATAGATTTTTTTTAATATATATATTATAAATTCATATAATTTTAATTATATATATTATATAAATTTATAATTATAATACAAAATATATATTTTTGAGACCCACTTTTCTTTTATATCTAACTATATATAAGGCTTATATAGTATCCTTTTTGTGATTTAAGAATATATCTCAGACTTTTTAATTCACTTGAAACTTTAAAAAAGTCTCCCTCTTTAATATATATATATATATAAACAACTTTTATAACTTCTCAAACTTTTATGAAATTTTCTTTATTTCTATTGCTTCCGCTTGTAATTATGATATATGAAACTCTTAATTTCTAAATAGTAACGCTTTGAATCTTATTTGGAACTTCCTTTTATAACCTTTTATATATATATATATATATATATATATATATATATATATATATATATATATAGCCCTTTAAAGCTGTTCTTAAGCTCTTAAACCTTTATTTATTTAGTGTAAAAGTAACTTCGTGTATATAACCTTTTGACTTTATCTTTGTTTTATTTAACTGTAGTCACCACTAATGAATCTGAAAAGATCCAATTTGAAAGGTCACGAGTTATTGATTTTCGAGGGTGGGTTTTATGTTTTCGTGTTACCGTTTCTATTATCAACAAAAACGAAGACAATGGTTATGTAAAACTTAAAGTGGACCACCAATTCTTCATATATTACAGTTTTATGAACCTTTACGAACAGGTTTGCAAAACTGACACCACACTACAGTTTGAATTGAATTGTAATTATAGCGATTCTGATTTGAAATTGTCTACAACAATGGTCGACCGAGAATACAATAGCCGTGGAGAAGCTCATCTATTTTGGATGCGTCTGTAGACACAACGATGGGCACCAATGAATGCAGCAATTGAATTGTAATTATAACTCTGATACCAATGAAGCGAACAAAGTTCCTTCTGAAGATTAATTACTCCAAAAGACTTGGAATATCAAGATATCCATGAGGATATAAATATTATATTAAATATGTGAATAAGAATGAGAATGATAATTTACAAATGAGAATGAGAGGCTTGCTTATATATCAGGCAAGTGTCTCTTCATGAAGAGTCATGTCTCATTTAGACATGCCTCTTCAACCTAATTACTAGTTAACTAATCATTATTACATTTATCTTTATTATTTATATTTATATTATTTATATATATTTTATTCGTTACAACATCTGCCTTTCCTTCCTCCCTTAGATTCGGACTTTCCATTGAAGTGATCTTTAGGTAGGCCACCAAAAACTTTGGCTGCGCCATTTTGATAATATTCTCTGCTTCAACTTCACCCTTGGTGAATTAGAAGAGGGATGAGGAATCCATTGATCCTTTTGTCCTTTCCCAACCCTCTTCGGTGATTGCTTCACTCTTCCTTGGGCTTTGTCTTCACCTCAGCTTTGATACCATGTTAATTTTAGGTATGTTCTATGCTAGAGCAATTTATTTCAATTTTCACAGTTACCTCAATATCTTTTCCAGATTAGCAATCACATCAACATTAAAGTAAATTGCAGATAGAACATAAATATAAATCGCAGAAGACAAGCCAAGACAAGAGGACACAAGATGTGGCGCTAGCCAGGTACAAACCCCAATGTGGGGAGACCCTTGATCAATTCTTCTTATATGTTCTTCAATAGTTCAGCAGAGAGAGAGAGGGATAGTACATATACATCAAAAGTCAACACTTTGATTTGACTAGATAAGAGCATAGATCTTCACCATGAAGATGACACAATGCAGTTATACACCTGACACAAAAGACTGTAGCTCGGAGAGCAGCCTTCAATCTTCAACTGATTTGCGGCATAAGGTCCTTCAAGGTGAGACCCTTACATCATCATGCTGCTCCTTGTCAGTTGAACCAACCCATGACACTAGCTCTGTCCATCTTATATTATAGCAACATTAAACAATCCTCTAATGGCTTTAGCAGCATGATAGCTCCATATATATTATGCTAATGATCTGAGCACTTAAATACTCATACGAGATATTGACTGTGGTGTTATGGCATGCGGCCTAACACACAATCTTCCTTTGCTACTCACTAGGAAGTCTGTACCTTCATACGGTCAACTCTTCAATCTGCCTTCTATTAATGACGAAGTTCCACCAGTGTCACTGAACATAGGCCTATATTAATCTGCCCTCTAACAGTCCCCTTTGCTGCTCCAAAGGTTTCCAACCAAGGTCTTCAACACAGTGATTTCTCTCATAGAATTTACTATTCATAATCTTTATCAAGTTCACACCCCTTAATGAAGGGGTGTGAACTTGATGAAGATTATGAATAGACTTCAACGTATACCCTTCAGCACTCTTCTCCATGTCATACAAGCCACTTACAGACCTTCCTCATCTGCCTGAAGCTTGACGTTGTTGCTGTCCAAATCTGAGGTCATATTAGGCATCATTTAGCTGAGGAAAGACTCCTCCATGGCTGTCGCTGGGGCATGCTTGAATAGTCTTCTTTTTGACTGCGTTAAGGGCTCCCCTTTCCAGTGTATACTTGTTACATAGAACTCTCATTGACTGCCTTTAAGGACTGTGGTTAGGGCAGCATAGAGGCCTCTTGAGATAGCGTATTAGAGAATTGCGTCTAGGGAGATAAAGCCTCCTGTTTCCAGTGTATAAGAGTCTTCTTAAATTGCGGATGTAGGGCAACATCTTAGTGTGAAATAAGGCCAACAGTTAGGGCATATATGGACTGTGACTAGGGCACAAACATAACTGCGACTAGGGCTCTTTTGATCAGCGTATAGGTCTCTCTCCTTAGGGTTGCGTATAGGTGCCTTTTAGGACAGCGGATAAGGTCTCTACTAGACCAACAATTAGATCTTTCCTTGCTGTGTTATGTAGGCTTCCTTCACCATTCTAGATCTCCCTTCCTTTCTGCGTCTAGGGCTTCTTCATTAGGGCAACGTACATCTCTATTAGGGCAGCGTAGATCCTTTCTCCATCATGGCAGCATTATCCCTTAGGATCTCTCCTCCTACTAAAACCCAAAAACAAGTAGAGAGGAAGAGATCCCAAGTGAGTGTGTAGAAATGACTTGAAGGCCACCTCTATTTATACTAAAACCTTGAGCACAAGTGGGATTTGTTTGGTTGTTGGCCGACCTTGACGAATTGTCCCATAACACAAATAAATTCATATCTCCATGAATACTTATCGGAATCGGATGATCTTTAGATCAATCCTACACCTCTCAATGAGAGGGATCCAAGAAAAATATCAGCTACCATTAATAAGATGACCCACATGGAGTTTGGCCCTAGTTGCCAATTTTAATAGTTGAGGAGATCCACTAGGCTAGTGGACTATCTTGAGCAAGGGAAGTTTGAAGAATGAAGAAGAAGGAAGGAGGAAGCCAGTTCATCCATTCATGGTAGCAGATCTGATCCAAGGACAACAGACTTGCAGTAGCAATATGATCTAGCCTTGATCTTGGAGTCACATTGGTAAGAAGGGTCTTGTATTGGTCTTGGAAATTTTGCCAAGTGAATATATCATAAGAAGAATTACCGTGGGTTTTTCCTTTTAGGTTTTGAGAGGTTTTTGCCCTGGCTGCTGCCTATATCTTGTGTCTTTGTTCTTTTTATTTATCATGCATGGTAGTTGGTTGATGAAGTTGATAATCACTAACATACTAAGATACCGGATTCGCAGAAAAGGAGGGACGAATCCCGAATCGGTCGAATCCGACACGATTCTGTCGGGATTCGAATCCGTTTTCGCTAACACGTCGTGTCATAATTCCCCACGTCGTGTCGGAAGGTGTCCCGAAAAAAGACGAATCGTGTCCCTGTTTTGGAAACGAGTCCTGGTTTTTGGGCGAATCGTGTCACGATTTTTCTGTTTGCGGGTTAATAAAAGGCGGGTTAATAAAAGGCGGGTGTTTGAGCAGGGTATTCACATTGAGTGAGCAGTGTGAGTAGTGTGAGCATTGAGCAAGCGGAGCGCTGAGAGGAGAGCAGCTGAGAGGAGAGCAGACTGTCCAGCAGTGTCGTCGGTGCCTGCCAGGTAAGTTCTTGAATCTTCCCGCGTCAGTTAAATAGTTACGCTGGTTCATAACTTCAAAGTTCATACATAATGATAAATTATAATACTGTTGTGGACCGTGGCTGTAAAAGTCGTGATTCAGTTGGCCAATGGCTATATATATGGGTGCATGTGTGTCACAAAGGGACCCGCGGCAGAATACAGTGAAAAATGTTTTAACTTTTCGTAATAGCCTCCTATACAACTTGTAACTAGATTCCATCTTCCATTGCAATAAATACTGGGCATAAAACATGTGTTTCCTATCCACTGTAAGTTGTAACCAGTTCTAAACTTCGGCCATATGTTTTTCCGTGCTAAACTACTTTGGCACTTGTGGCTCCAACAGTAGGAACTGATTCTGCTATCACCACGCTGATAATGACTGCTTTATCTTTAATCTTTGACTGGGTAAAAATTTCAACTTTATCAAGAAACTGGAACCTTACTAGTGCATTTAAACTTTCAATGGTCAATCTCCACAGCATTTGAAACATATCATCTCCGCATAGTAAACTGCTATGCTGATAGAGAACTAGGGTTATAATTTTGATCGATGGTTTCCTCCTTTTCAAATCCATCATCTGTTTGTTTTATCATTTTGTTTAGCCATATATTTTGCTTCCAGGTTCTTGATGTTTAGAGGATTTTAAAGTCTTCCAGCAGGTTCCCTGAGGCATCCAAGACCTGTCATTTCTGCTCTCACTATTCATTCCTAACTGAGTTATGTAGGGATTTCAAAGAGTCCCTATAAATATTGGTTGGCCCTTTATACCTTGAGCTTGTAGTTTCAAGCTATCCACCGAGAAGGTAACTTCTTTCAAAATATTTATGCAAGTACTATATTTCTCATCTTCGAATGTATCATTGGAAACCAACAAATGAACAAAATCTTGACTGCCTCCAGTGTATCTCAAGCATCAGCTCCTCGAGCTCTCCTTGCAGCTTCCTATCTTGATTAGATCCAATAATTGTTAGATTTTCTAAACCATGGCTAACAGAGAACTCATGACTCATAGGCATACAGCAAAGAGATCTCAATTGATCATTGACATTTTTCTCAAATTCTAGAACTGAACTTTGCTATAATGAAAGCCCCTGTGCATTCACTAGCTCTCAGTTCACTGTCAAGCCTGCTGATGCAACACTGCTCTCAGCATACACCATGTGACTCATACAGCCATACATTTATAAATTATAAATTATAATTTATGGCAGATCAGCAGTACTGTGACCCGTAAAAGCAAGCTTGTGATGCAAAATCTTGCTCTAACAATACAGAGATGGGTTTAACGTTAATGAGTTAGTGCACACTGCACAGATTATAAGAAACTTTAGAATAACATTTTAGCTGATCTGCCTGCTCGAAAATCTGCTACAGCCTACAGGTTTCTTGTAGTTGTGACCCACTGACCAATACCATGGTTTAAGAAGAACAATTCTGAGCATGGCAATTACTATAATTATTAATAACTGTCTCAAAACAATTGCCAAATGAATGTGCCTCTGCTGTCAGACACTATGACCCTATGCACAGTTTACAATTTTTTTACAGCAGTTTGTTCATTTTTTAATTTTTTTGCATTTATTAATTTTTGACAGCAGTTTGTTCATTTTTTTTACAGGTTGTCAACTTGTCGTTGAGGTAACCCCGTGGTCCGTAACAGTGTTCATGGCTCAATCAAAGGCAGGGGCAGCAGTTAGGGGACAAAGGAAGGGCAAGAATGTCATGGGTAGAGATGCCCTTCCTCCCCCAATATCATCAGAGTCTGCTGCAAGTAATGTTGAGGGAAGAGGACTTAAAGACAATGATAAATATCCATTATGGAAATATGTCACAAGAGAGGATGGGCCAAACAACAAGGGAAAGGGAGGAGGCAATGTGCAATGGAAATGCAACTTTTGTAACATTTCTTTCAAAAGGACATATTACTGTGTGAAATCACATTTGTTGGCTATACCTGGTTGTGGGATTGGATCTTGTAGAGTTATTACTTCTCAAAAGAGAAGAGAATTGGAAAAGGAGGCCAATGTTGGTATGGAACATGTGGCACTAGCTTCAAAATCAAAAAAACCCAATAATGAAGACCCCCTTCCATTTTTGAGGAAAGGGACCACCAAATTTCCATTTGAGAGTTCTACTTCTAGTGGGGGACAAGCATTAAAAAGAAGATCACTTGGTCCAATGGACAAGATTTTCCAAAAAGAGAGACGGGAAGAGCTTGATCTCACCATTGCCTTCTTCTTCTGTCAAAACTTCATATCATTTAATGTTGCACGTTCACCTTTATTTGTTGAGATGTGCCGAGCTCTAACTCAAGGGGCTCCAACAGGGTATGTGCCTCCTGGGTCAAAGAAGCTGAGAACCACATTGTTGACGAAGGCAAAAAAAGAGGTGCAAAAAATGCTTGAGCCTATTATGGCATCATGGCCAACATCTGGGGTTAGCATTGTTTCTGATGGATGGACAGATCCAGCATGACACCCAATCATCAACTTCATGGTGTCTTCCTTGAATGGTCCAGTTTTCATGAAAGCAGTGGATACACTTGGTGAATACAAGGATGCACAATTTATGTGTGAGTTATTTATTAAAGTTGTTGAAGATGTAGGTGTTGAATCTTGTGTGCAAATCATTATAGATAATGCACCTGTTTGCAAGGTGGCTGGCATGATTGTGGAAGCTAAATATCCACAACTGTTTTGGACACCTTGCATTGTCCACTCATTGAACTTAGCACTGAAATCTATTGCTTCTGATGTGCTTTGGATTGGAAGCATTATTGAGGATGCAAGACATATCCGTAACTTTGTGCAAAATCATACAAATGCCTTCACTATCTACAAGGAGTACACCAATCTATCATTGTTGAAGATTGATACATGGTTTGCATCTTCATTCATGATGTTGAAGAGGTTGAGGGAGGTCAAGACCGCTCTTGGGTCCATGGTTATTTCAGAGTTTTGGTTTTTTTGGAGAAAGACAGATTAGATAGCCTCTAAAAGAGTGAAGGACACAGTGCTAGATGATGCTTTGTGGGAGAGGGTAGATCTAATTATTCAGATCATGGACCCTATCATTTCTTTGCTTCGAGTTGCAGATACAGACAAACCCATCCTAGGAGAGGTTTATGAGGGATGGGATTCCATGATTGAGTCTGTGAGGAGCATTATTCTACAGAGTGAGTGCCCCCAGTACGAGACATCAACAGAGGCCTTCTGCGATACCATACATGATATTCTTGTCAGCAGATGGGACAAGAATTGTACACCTTTACATTGTTTGGCTCACTCATTGAACCCCAAATACTACAGCCATGAGTGGCTGAATGGTGGACCTTCCCGTAGATTCCCTCCTCACATGGATGCTGAAATATCACAGGGGAGGAAAGAGGCATTCAGGCGGATTTATCAGGATAGTGCATTGCTTGCTGAGGTGGAGGATGCCTTTGCAGAGTTTTCCACTGGCACTGGTCGATTTTGAGGTTATGATGTGATTAGAGACAGGGGGCTTAAGAAGCCCTATTCTTGGTGGGCAAATCATGGGGCAACAAGCCCTCCTCTACAACAGTTAGCCATGAGGATCCTCTCTCAGGTGACTTCATCCTCTTGTTGCGAGAGGAATTGGAGCACATATGGGAATTTGTATAATGTGAAGAAGAGCAGGCTTGAGCAGTCCAGGGCAGAGACAATGGTGTATGTGCACACCAACCTTCGTCTTATTTACAGGCAGAAGGGAAGAGTGGTGAGGGGAAAGACAAAGATTGTGGGATGTCTTTCCTGATGATTATGGGTTTGGACAGAGTGTTGAGTTGCATTTGGCCAACAGTGGATTCTCAGTGATCAGTGCTAGAGCCTGTTAGAATTTGATACATAAGGGGTCAACCTCCACCACCGAGCAGCTGCAGAGCACTATGGATACAGGGGGGAGATGATGCCAGACCAGAGAGCAGTGGGGGACCATGATGATGAGGGCAGTGATGCTGATTATGATGCTATTGCTGATTGATGCCTTGAGGCTTGTATACCTGTAGACTGTAGTTGTTTTATATTTTCTATTTCTATTTTGCCATTGGCATTGCACCAACACTACCTATGTAACACATTTTGATTTGATGACTTAATGTCAAATGAGAAAACTACAGTTGTCAGTGTGTTTATCTTATTATCTTGTAGTTGTAAGTTGTCTTTCAGTTATGATTCATGAATCATGATTTAAATTTTTAATAGATTTATCATTTATGAAATTATGTGACTAGTACCATTGACATTTATGTGACTAGAATCAATATCTATGTTTGAAATCAATAAATTATTAAATTTGTATCATTAATTAAAATTTGTGTAAGAAATATCATAATATCTAATTTTTAATATATATAT
>APFE031203319.1:230162-265032 GCA_000404065.3 Pinus taeda | reverse complement strand
CTTAAAAAATAATAAAATAATAATTTTGAGTAAATAAATGCAGAATTTCAATTTTGTAATGCAATAAAAATTCGACGGATGAGATTAAGAGATATCTTGATCCTCATCGGCAGTCGAGATCATTTTGACATGGATCACTCGAACTAGCTGTTGGGAATTTTTCCTTTAAATAGGGTGCTAGGGGTCATTTGAGATCATTCGATCTGTGAGTCTTGTGCTGAAGAAAGCTCTCTTGTAAACCTTTTCTGGTGCTAATAAAGAAAGACTTTGGGGTTGAAATCTTGCTGGTGTTACTCTCCTGAAGTGCTATGAGCTGTTTTATTTCCTGCATATTTTTTATTGTTCAGCCATTAGTAATAGCTTGATGTAGAGTATTGTTGAACACAGGTATCTTGTTCACTTACTAGGGTTTGAATGGTAGTAAGATTTCTGAAATAATGGCAAGTATCTCCATTGTATCTGGAATCTAGTATTGTTTTTTCCCTCTTTATTGATGGTTGAAGTGAGCTGTGCAGGAAACCCTTATTGAGAAGATTAGTGGGCGTTTGGGGAAGTTCTCGGCTGAACCAACCAACTCCCGCAAGCATTCTCTTGCAGAGCCCAGCCAGTTTCGATCCTGGGTTTATCATTTAAGTTTGTTTTTCTGAATTGCATGAGAGATTTCTGAAGTTTTTCATAGTAAATCTGGAATTTTGATAATATCACTGTTGATTATTGATAAATCTGGTTGTTTAAGAGTCGAAAAATTGTAAACGCTGTGAATTTGTAGCTGGTTAGTAGGGTTTTATTTTCAATCCTTGCATATATTTTCTGGGTTTTTGTTTTCCCATTGCAGGTTGCAGGCACAGGCTTTGAGAATTTTTCAGGGTTTTGTCAGGTAATCTCAAGCAATCTGCCATCTGGGGTTTCATTATTTGCAGAAATTTTGTTCAAAATTTTTCTTATGTGTTGCTCTGCGCCTGCAACAAGCTCCCATTAATTTCCAATGCAGCCTGTACGCTGCCATATCTAAAAAAAAGGGGGGGGGTCTCTGTGTCCTCTCATCATTCAGCAAAAATTCCCTGTATGTTGTTGCCTCAAACGCTCTCACCTGCATTATCCCTCAGCAAGCTTCCATCCGCATCCAGTCTTTCAATCATCCTCACGCATTCATTTTTCCACGAGCTACCATTCCGCTGTCCTCTGCCTACCATCTCTGCCAGATTCGCGTGGCTTCTGCTTCGGCCCTTCTCCATCCCGTAGCCTCTTCTCTTCTATCGTTTGTCGTTGCCAGGCCTGCGCACTTCCTTCAACGGCTTTCATTCGACCTGCAACTTATCCACACGCAGCCCCTCCTGTAGCAGCGCCTCCCGCAGCTTCTTTGAATCGACGGATCACCTGCAAAAGGCAAATAAATCATACGCTTTCGATTCTTTTTATGAATGGCTGTTGGCTTACGTTAGGAATTAAGGCTGCGACTTTAGAGTTTATTTGAGCATTGTATGCTTAGGACTCAGGGTTAGAAGTAAATTCCTTTTTGTATTTTTTATTTTTTTTGTTATTTAATTTACAGCGTTGATGCATGTATATATTATTAGCCTAGGTTTAAGTTTTGGTTCATTTTTCCTTTAGTTAGATTTTAGTTTTCATAAGCAGTTGTTTTTATAAAATCAAAAAAATCAATTTAAAAGAAAAAACGATTTGGAGTTTTTATTTTATTTAGTTTTCATTGTATTTAATATTTAGATTTCGTTTCATATATGTTAGATTGATTTTGATTTAATAAA
The DNA here is from genome assembly GCA_000404065.3 of Pinus taeda. Taxonomy (NCBI): domain Eukaryota; kingdom Viridiplantae; phylum Streptophyta; class Pinopsida; order Pinales; family Pinaceae; genus Pinus; species Pinus taeda. Next base: position 263,266 of record APFE031203319.1, on the reverse strand, counting down.
AAATCATAAAAATTTTAAAATTTAAGAAACAAAAAAAAAGGGAAGCATAAAGAATTTATTGTCTTTAGGTTTAGATTTTGATTTAATTTAGTTTAGATTTTAATATTATTTAGATTTTTGATTTAAAGCTTCATTTAGTTTTAAATTTTGTTTTATTTGAAAAATATAAAAAAAGAATTTGGAAATTTTTTGCCAGTTTCAGTCTTGGCTCAGGGATTTGTCATGATTGCAATATATCTTTCCTGTTGAGGCTAAAATTTTGATGTGGGATTAATGTTTATCATTTTTAAATATGCTTGAATGATCATTTAAAGATTAGCTATATGAATGTGATCTCTGGTTAGCATTTAAAATTACATGGTTATTTAAAGCACTTAATTTTTCGAATTTTATTTGCTAGAGTATTGTTGAGCCATTGAGCATTTATCGATTATCTCGCATTTGGCAAAAGGTTAACTTTTGTTTGAGTTATTTGATTGTTAATAAGCTCATATTTCTGCAAGCATTTAGTAAATAATCATTCAGTCATTAACTCTACAAGGCACTGGTCTATTAACTTAGTAAAATCAATTAAGTGCTTGTTCCCCCTCGTATCTCCCAACCCAACTGGTCCTCAGTTGGTCATCCATTTTCCCATAGGGTCTACCCCCCTTAGCCGCGGGAGACAGGCTTAAATGGAGAGATCGGGGATCAGGGTGACAGCGCCCGGTCTGAGCGTTGTCGTGACAATCTGTGCAACAACACCAAGCACACTTGAACCAAGACTATGTGATTTCAACTCTTTCTAATGCTAGCTGGACATACTCCCATTACCCTTAGAGACTCCGTTCTTTTTATCGTGTGCCACATTAGATTGGCCTATGGATGAATCATCTATTCCAAAGTTCAAACTGATGTTTGTGGTCATCAATTGCTCCATCATCTGTCTCATCACTGTCTTGGACAATTGCTTTCTCTTCTGCTTGTTGTTTCTTTGTGGCCTCTCTAGATTCAACCTCCTCCACAAGACTGTTTTTGTTGGACCAAAAAAGGGGCATTTCTTGCCTTTGACTCTCATTAACTGGGAGTGACGTATTTTGAAAAAAATTAGCATTAATACCAGATGTGACTGGAATTTCACCTGGTTCCAAATCCACTGTTAATACATGAGAATAGGAAGTGGCACTTGCTAGCATAATAGGATTGAGAAAGCTTCTCTTCCCATCCCCCATCTTTCTGGTATCAGAAACAGGTTCATCAACTTCTTCAGGAACATCACAATCATAGTCAATGCCACTGACAACTTCCGAGACTATCTCTACAGAACATTCCTCCAACACATCCTCCTGACCTATAGCCTTCGTGCATGCATTGACAGCTGCAATGGCATCTAGTTTGTTGATACTCTGGTCAACAGGCACATCGTAATCAACCATATACTGACTAATTGCTACAGTGTTTTTGACATTGCAAGCACTCTCATCAACTGCCACTAGAAATCCAACATTGACCTCCCTTATAAACTTGGCAAGCACTGATCTGAAAGTCCTCATCATTTTGATTTCTTTATTCTTCTTACTTTCATCATGTCCATGTGCTTGATCTATGGCAATGTCACCAGCATTTGCTGCTGTTGCTTCTAACAAGTGCCATGGATCACAGCTTTTACCTTTTCATCTAAGACTTCTATTCACTACTACAACTATAGCAGCTTGCACATCTGCATGTGCTGCTTCTTGAGATTCAAACCTTTTCAAAGAAAGCTCAACATTGTTTTTATGTTCATTGTTTCCAACTATGCCCTAAGATCTGGAGGGAGTACTAGGTTTGGTCTTGTCATCCTTATTATGGGGATTAACATTCTGCAGTAATGGAGTTTTTTCTAGTTCCACCAACACCGTCTTCACATCCTGAGATGCAGCAGTATTATCATCCTTTTTCAAGGAATTTTGAGCCCCATAAGAATGATCAATACCATCACATAAGAGATCGCAAAAGCTTTCTTGAGCTGATATATCAAGATGAGGTTGATTATCAATAGACAGGCCTGGCGCAACTTCACTAGGTTGATTAACAGTAGAAAGGCTTGGTGTAAAAGGCACCCCAACCTGGGAGTAGCCAAAAACATTTTGTTTTGCAAATAAGGAAAACTGCACTGACCCAATCTATCCCCTTGAGTAGTTTTGAGGAGAAAAAAGTGCCATTGTAATAAGACTTTCTTGTACCGTACTTGATGTCTTGCAAATTGACCAGCTCTAAGGAAGGCTGAGCACATACAAACCTCTGCTCAGACTTCTCATCATTCCCAGACTTATCTTGAACCATACTGTTGTCATAAGGCGAAGATTGTGAGTTATCCCTACCACCAAATTCAAGAGATTGATCTCTTTTATACTTTTTAGGAGGGTATAGCCATGACCAATCATTTGGCAACCCTAAAGGAAATTCAATAGGGCTATCACTATCGCCGGAATAACACCTCCCCTTACTTTAGGCAGGCCTTCCTCTAGCACAAGTGTGGTATCCGTAGGGTTGGGATTTACTAAAGCTATGCAATGGAGGCTTAAGCTTAGATAGAGAATTAGATTTAGTAAAGCAAATTTTAAATGGTTTATTGAATTAGATGCAACCACTGGATATTAAATTTTTAATTTAACTGAGTCTATCAGTTTTATTTTCATCCAGGAAATTTATTGTAAATGCTAAGCCTTCCAATGAATCACAGGCAGCAAATATATAATAGATGTAATGGAAAAACAAATTGAAAAGTTTCAAAAAGTTTATACAATTTTGTTAACCTATTAAGTGCTAAGCTTATCATACTTTCTCATCTTTTCTTATATAGTCATTACTGACAAACAATGTTGCAAATTGGAAGGATTAAGGTCATCATACCTTATGATCTTTTCTTATGTTGTGATAAAACTCAACGCACAAAATTACTTCTGGATAACGCACTGCCTCATACTCACTCTGACTGACTTGCTTTGTCTGCAAATTTATGCCAAAACAGTTAGGGGAGTTTCTTATAACAATATATCTATGGTAACTCTGAATAAATTACAGGGATAGATGTTGAAAATACAAAAGACTTGAAAAATAAACGGGTTGGTTTAGGCAATATCATTGGCTTCAATCCTATGCAAATTTCTGTAACTATAACATTATAGCTTGGATCATATCATGAGGTCTATCCTTGTTATTAGGTCCAACTCCTTTGTCAAACTCAAGAATCTAAACCACCTATAAATCTAGAGATAGGGAGAGATCATGGCGTTAAAGGCTACTCAATTAATCTTGTGGCTGTAACTATAACATTATAGCTTGGATCATATCATGAGGTCTATCCTTGTTATTAGGTCCAACTCCTTTGTCAAACTCAAGAATCTAAACCACTTATAAATCTAGAGATAGGGAGAGATCATGGCATTAAAGGCTAATCAATTAATCTTGTGGTTTAATAGAAGCTTAGGTTCTAACTTCTTACGTTTCAATTTACACATTTCTTTCTAAAGCTGACCAGGGAAAATTTTAGGGGCTAATATTTGCAGGTGGGCTAAATGTTTTTTCCGGAAAAAGATTCACCACTATCCATTTTTTTTTCTAAAAATGATTTTCTCAAATTTATAGTAAATAATTATTTTACCTTAAAAATGGCCAAAATTTTATAGAGACTATATAAAGTTATTAAAAATTTGAATATTTCTACAAAAAATTGCCAAACATTTTACAGTTTGCATATTTGGGACTAGTAAGATTCGCCAAGGTTTCTAAAGTTTAAGATAAATTTCCATCCTTAAAATTTTCCCTGAAGCTGACTAATCTAATCCTAGTCTTTCTTGGAATTTATAACATAATTAGTTCACATAAATCTATCTTCTGGACACAATTAACCAAAAACAACATTAATTGCCTAAACACAATGCATTTATCAGATGTGACTCAAAAAGGAAATAAAGGCATCAAAGTAAATGACACATTTATTTGTAGAGGAAGAAATGAAAACAGATACAAGCATCTAGTCAGTGTTCATTCAATCAACTCCAAAGAGTTTCAGGAACACCATGCTTTTTTCCTTTCTGGTCAGAAGTCTCCTCATCATATTTACTTTTTCCAAGATGCTCATTCATTCTCAACAGCTTCATGCTCTTGTTTATCAATTATGTATTGGATTTAATTTTTTTTTTTTTTTTTTTTTTTTTTTTTTTTTTTATGATTCAATTACAAAACTTCTCTTTCTTCTCGATCAAGCTTATGTCAAGAATTTCACATTCTTGAAACTTTCTGTAATGCAGATGGAGATGAGTTGATGTTGCCCTCAAAAGTTTTCTCTTTACTACTTTCTTGATTCATTCTTCATAAGCATACAATAAACCTATTTGTGCATCCTCTCATCAATAAAATTCTTTTCTTAGAACATGTAATTCGCTTTTATTCTAGTTTTCATGTTTTATTTGATTTGAAGGCTTTTCAAATAGGTCACTAACAATGTGAAGTAGAATTAGTTAGTTTTTTTCCTACTGTATCCTTATCTATTCTCTTTGCAAGACATGTATTATTTTTGCTGTTGGAACTGCCTCCATAGACACACCCCAAGGGACTACATGGCATTGCATGAACCTCCTTCAGCGAAGATGCCAAATCTAATAGGCCCAACACCTGCAGAAAAACCTCGTCGCTTTTAACGTGCCACTAGGGTGGGGAAAATCTGAGACAACTTAATACTTTTGTCAACCTCCTCAATTAATCAAGCCCCAATCAGCACTGTAATTTATATAAGGTGATCTCCTTGGGAGATTTCTATATGTCAAATAGCGGAGAAAACAACTTTAGGCTGTAACGTCAAAGTATTCATCACAAAGGCACTTGGTTTATGTCATAGAACTTGTACATGATCCAAGCCATTTTAATTATATTTTATCCAACTTGTTCTCTTCCTGGCTCATTGTCTTATAAATCACCCAATAAGTTTGATTTTGCACTCAAAGTAAAAGCTCAATATTGTATTCTAACATGCCTAGAATCATTCAGGTAGACAATGCATAGAGAATTCCCTCTATGTTGACCCTTGGTGCTCTACTATGATAGGACATAGATAAGATAACATAATTTTATTAATGTTTACAAGTGACCGAATTAGGTGAATGTGACTAGATTCTAGAAAGTACATCGAGCCATAATGGTGATGCAGGAGTGTCAAGGCAACTCTTGGTTAACAAAATATGTGTGTATGAAAAAAAAATAGTGACTTGAAAGGCATAAACCCTAAGAAAAACTAAAGATGAGTACATCAAGGTGAAAAAGGATAAATGAGGGTAGCCAATACTTTGCACTAGATGTTGATGTAGAGGAGGAGGAGCTATCTCTTCCATCATCAATCATCATGACAGTACAAATGCAAGTTTTGATACTATCCTCTGGGGAATGCCTAGGGCTAAGAGGACTTGCCTAAGTAATCTTGGAGAGAGATTGAGTGCAATTAGTGGGAGCTAACTTAACATCAGGGCCAAAGAGAAAATCTAGTAATGGGTGCGTAGGAGCTCAATATAAAATGGGAGTTGCACTCATGTCAAGATCTCCTAGAGCAAGTAAATCTTCCAATTTCATGCTAATAGATCATCATTCCCCAACAAAACAAGAGGATGTGCCTTGTGTCACCAATGTATTGTTCCCATTATACATTGCTAGGGTATCCACCAATGTTACCAAAATTGGGAAAAAATCCCGATAAAATTGCCAAATCACGAGTTTTCAACTAAATGATTTTATTGGATGGGTTTTTGCTGAGATTTTCGAAGTTGAAAAAATAAGGATTAAATCGTAAAAATTGGGATTTTTTTCGAAATTGAAATGGATGTTTTTGTACTTCTTTAATTTTGCCGAGAGTTTGCCAATTTTTTCGATTTTCTCCTGACTTTATGACTTTTTCAATTGTCGGACCCTTGTTGATTTATTCCTCAGATTGACATTTACAAAATTGGTATCTACATGGTGTTAAATGATTGCAATCATGATGATTAACTATGTTGATTTTTGGGTAGTTGTAGGAGGTATTCCCCAACTACAAAAATCGGCCCTGTTACCCACTACTTGTTGCTAGTATGCATAGGAGAATTTTTTTCTCCTAGATGGTCCTTTGCCACCAGCCAATAGCCCCTTACAGCCACCAGATAGCTCAATGTGCTATTATCTCTGCCACCTCAGCCAACCATGTCATCCCTCGCCCATCTGTTATGATCATATGTTTGAAGGTGGGCCTCCCGACCAAGAAGGTATGGCTTTTCATTGGTATAGTTGAGTAATTTTCCTTACTTATCATGGACACTTTTGGGCATGGATTGGTGGGGGGGTTCGGGGGAAAGAGTGCATTAGGTCTATACTCTTGTCTCCTCTACTCGATTTGGTGGTTACCATTGTATCCTAGTCCCTTGGGATCTCCTTTACTGGCCATTAGCTTTAGGGTTGGCACTACACGAGAAATCCTAGTTTTGGTTGCGTGGTCTCGCTTCTCAACACCATATACATCACTCCCTTATGCTCATTCTAACCCCATTCATCATTTTTCCCATTTAGGCCCACATGTGTCCACTGGGTCCACATAGGGTTAGCCTCCCCCTCCCCTTGTCCACACCTTGGATCGAGCCTGGAACGATGCCCCAGAGGTTGATGCAGCTAAAAAGAAAAGAAAAGCATAATCTAGCCACTCTCAACAGAAAATGTACCACAAAATGCAAAAGATGGTTGGGACATATAAATTTAGCACATGGGCAAAATCTAAACATGAGCTCTACCCCTTATTTATGGCCATCAACCTGGTTCCTATGGGCCTTAAATGAGCCCCCTTTACATTAAGGAACCCATGATTGTCCCAACCCCTAATGGGCAATGAAATGCCCCACTTTAAAAGGGGGTACCTACTGCTATATCTTACACATTATACTCTCATCACCTGGAGCCCCCAACAGTTATAAAGAAAAATCAATCAAAGGCAAAAGACATATGAAGATGGGTGGAAAAACAAACGCCGAGGTAACTCATGTACCATGATTTGGTCCCTCCTACACTCATATACCCAAGTGTGGGCTTCTCTCATTATAGCTACCCTTGTACCATGACATGTGGCATGGATCCTTCCCTTGATCCCCACCGTGTTCCATCACTATATCACTCACCACCTACCACTTGATGGATGTACCATGGACATGTCACCCCCTTTAAAGGCTGAAACCACCTAATAGGGTCCTTGATCACCCCCCCCATTAAGCTTGGAGTCACTTGTACATGCCAAAGCCCACTATGGAAGGGCATGCCACCATGAAGTGTCCCATTGATTCCATGATTTGTAAGCTCTTTTACTTGATTATTCTAATGATTTGCTATATTGGAGGGAAAGGGGATGCATTGGATCTTATGCGAGATTGCAGGTGAGTCTCCATTTGGGGTTTGGTGTCCCTATACAGGGTCCAAGCCCTCTAGAGGGCCACATTGGCACTTGGAGGGTGAGCATTGAGAGCCATGGGCCTCCACCATAACAGAGAGTACTTCATGGATTCCTAGCACCATTTAGTGATTGCTCATGTTCCACTGTCTGGATAAGGTAAATGCACCTGGATCACCATGCCTAGTTGACTTCACACTTGTACCACACACTTGGCAAAGGTTCTAGGGTCTAGACGAGGATGTGTCTCACCGCAAGAGACAAAGGGAGGGTTTATGTCATCATCCTAGACCTTACAAATTGTTTATAGGCATTATCGATTAACTTGGAGACCCATGAGGATGTCCTTGTGCCCCCACACCCACTTGGGGGCATCACAGTTGCTTGGAAAACAAGGGGCCAACCCCTTGTCCACTATGTTTGGAGTCCATTTTCTCACCATGGCACACTTTGGACTTCATTAGGCCTTCTTAATGGCCCAACAACCCATTATGTTGATCATTCTTCCCTCTTGAGAGGCTTATTTTATGTCATTGAGCTATCTTGGTAGGCTTGTCACCAAGGGATGTTATTATGGCACATTATTTTATTATTTGGGGTTCAATTAGGCCTAATTAGGCAAATCAAACTCCTTAGAGATCATATAAATTGATGAGAGGTGATTCATTTCTCTCATCATCACTTGTTTGGGTTTAGTAGCTACTTGGAGAATTTTGCATTCCCTTTTGGAGGACGAGTTTGGTTTCATGGATGAATTTTGATGTTTGGATACTATTCTTTTGGTATTGGAGCTTCATTCTTGTCATGATTTGATGATTGATATGCTAATTATACATGTAAGTGATTTCTTTTTCATGTTTATTATTGTATTTATCATATCATATGAATGTTGTTGGGATTTTCACTATCTAGGTCTGAAATTTACTGCTACTTTATGCGAAACACTGGATTTTTTGACCAATTGAAGCGTTGCATCATTTCATGTGTCATGTATGAATGGGTAAATGCTCCTAGAGGTTATTTTTGTTGAATATACCTTGATAAGTCACCAAACATTACACATCGAAGTATAAAGTCCTTGGGTAGCTGCTCTCATGGTCTAATTGCCATGCGGAGTTGCCACAGGCCTCCTTGATTAGGTTAATTCTCTCCAAATCACAAATTCACCTTGGCTCCATCTCTCCCAAAGGCAAGGTACTGATCCGACTACTGGTGGTCACTTAAATGATTATTTTCACACCTTCTCCTTCTCTTTCTAGGCCTAACCCTAATAGGTCACCTAGGGCATCGATCAATTTTCTTCTAGTCATCCAATCACCTCGATTTTTGGTCCATTACTGCGTTGGGGCTTTGTCTAGAGGTCCTCCAAGTTTGAAGCAAATCCGATGGTGGAATCTTGAGATATAGCAAGCCCTAGACACAGGACAAATCATGCACTAGATTGACTTGGGTTAGTGTCCTCATTGGGATCATTGCATTCAAATCTCAAAAGAAAATTAGTCCTTTAATCCTATTCCATACACTAATTAGGTCAAGCCCCTCGTTGGTCGATCAATTCCATACCCTTGACCTAGTTTTGGGTCCACTTAGCTTTGTGTGGTCCCGCAACTTTGTAACTCCAATTCTACAAGGATTTCGTAGAAGCCTTTCATCCATAAGGATCCTTAGGTCTAGGAAGCTCCTTGTTAAGGCATATCCTCCGAACTTAAACTCAAGAATCCTCTTAGCCCTTCCTAGAGAGTCTACCACCTTGCTTTTAAGCAAGCAAGCTATCTAATTGAGCCTCTCTTGTGAATAGGCCTTGGGAATCACTCTCTATCCATTCATAGATCCATCCTTCCTAGTGATTCCACCTATATCGAGTCTCCTCCCATTGGTGAAAGTCCGTAAAGAGCAGGGAACCTTAACTGAGGTGATAGTGGGTTATCACAATTACTCCTTGACCTAGTAGTTGCTCTATAGGATCCCCTCCTAGGACCCCTGCTAGTTTGAGTAGTAACAAGCCCTAAAAGAGAATTTGAAAGAAGAAATTTTAAATTTAAATTTGCCTCCAAAAGTAGAAGTCGGCCCAACAATAGTCGCACCACTTGGGCAACCCTAAATCACTATAAAAGGGCATCGATCTCCTCATTTGCACACACACTCAAATGGGGTTAGGGACCATAGTAGTACTATCAATCGACGCATCATTGTATCTACTGTACTCCCTATGCTAGGATGACCTCCAACTGATCTGGGGTCATTATGAGTGCTTTGAGACACTCTCTTTAGATGAAATTGACTTCGGGTCAGTAATGAATGGTATGAGACATTCTCGATCAATTCTTCTTCTTCATGGTTCAGCAGTGCAGGGCACTGATGGTAGAGATAATACAGTCAAACATATGTATGAGCGGATGGAGTTCTCCCTAGTTAAGAGGGAGTGTTAAAATTGGCAACTAGGGCCAAACTCCATGTGGGTCATCTTATTAATGGTAGCTAATATTTTTCTTGGATCCCTCTCATCGAGAGGTGTAGGATTGATCTAAAGATCATCCGATTCTGATAAGTATTCATGGAGATATGAATTTATTTGTGTTATGGGACAATTCGTCAAGTTCAGCGAACAACGAAAGAAAACCCACTTGTGCTCAACGTTTTAGTATAAATAGAGGTGGCCTTCAAGTCATTTGAACAATCATCTCTTGTGATCTCTCTCCACTTGTCTTTGGGTTTTGGTGGTAGGAGATATCAAAAGGGATATGTTGTCCTAAAGGATGCCCTAATTAATACGCAGCAAGGGAGTGACCTAAACGCAAGTCTAATGTTTCGTTGATTGGTTTGCATATCTACTAGTTCGTGGAATATAGAAGTTCGCAAGATTGTCTCACATATGGTATGACAACAATCCCTTTTTGCATAAGGTATATCCGTGTATGTCATAATCTCTGCCCGCATATGGAATAACCGATAACTAGATGAAAAGCACAGTCACGTTATCAAATTGCATTATATATTATCACCACACTGTGTATGGCATGGTATGGCAAACAACATATGGCACACAATGTTTCTTTGACATGGCAGACAATCTCATGGTATGGCAAACATCATGTTGAAACATGATGTGGCAGACAGTTCTTTGACATGGCAGACAATGTCATGGTATGGCAAACATCATGCTGAAACATGATATGGCAGACAATTCTTTGACATGGCAGACAATGGCATGGTATGGCAAACATCATGCTGAAACATGATATGGCAGATAGTTCTTTGACATGGCAAACAATGCCATGGTATGGCAAACATCATGCTGAAACATGATATGGAAGACAGTTCTTTGACATGGCAGGCAATGTCATGGTATGGCAAACATCATGCTGAAACATGATATGGCAGACAATGCTTTGACATGGCAGACAATGTCATGGTATGGCAAACATCATGTTGAAACATGATATGGCAGACAATGCTTTGACATGGCAGAAAATGTCATGGTATGGAAAACATCACGCTGAAACATGATATGGCAGATAGTGCTTTGACATGGCAGACAGTGAACAACATATATATACATGTTATGGCTGACAGGATTTTGGTATGGCTGACAATATATATATATATATATATATATGACATGGCAAACATAGTATACATGACAGGGTAGTCTCCCCATTGACTTGATATAGTAGACGTGGCAGATAGTTTGATGTATCATGATCCACAATATGTAATCTTTGTTTCTCTTGATCGATACACTTTGTTTCTCTATAATATGGTTGGCATCAAGATGCTTTGGTTTTCTTTAGATATGACATCAACTCACATTGCTCCTCTATATGGGAAGCATCATTGTATGGAGAGACCTAGTTGCAGTTTACTGTTGGGCTAGGCCATAGGCCATAGCCAACAATGGAGACATTTTTAGGAGTTGTGTTCATAAGCAGTCCTATAGTGCAACACAGTGACAGTGGTGCAACACAGTGATGATTAGTTCAGCATGATGAGATACAACATATCAGTGATGGGTGCAACTCTATGATGGGTGCAGCATGGTGATGGAATCACCTTGGAGGATCAGTTGAAGCAGTTTGCCTTCACCTGAGTTCAGATCAACTACCTCATGTGTCATCTTCTTAGAGAAGATCTCTGCTCTTATTATGACAAGTCAAAATGTTGACTTCTGATGTATATGTACTATCTCTCTCTCTCTGCTGAACTATTGAAGAACATAACAAGAATTGATCAAGGGTTTCCCCACATTGGGGTTTGTCCTTGGTTGGCGCCACATCTTGTGTCCTCTTGTCTTGGCTTGTTTTCTACGATTTATGTTTATGTTCTATCTATTGATTTGGGTTAGCATCGGATGTGCTCTAGCCACGAAACTTGGTGGAGGGGCTAAGGCACATGAGATCTCTAATACCCAGAAAGGGTTTAGGCATATTCTAAACAGTTTGGGAGATATTAAAATAATTAATATTTTTAATGTAATCCCTAAGTCTAAACTTAGGGAAAATAAAATATTAATGTGAATTAATATGAAATTGTGTTAGAATGTTCCAAAAGTCATAGATCAAGCCAGATCTAATCATAGCCGTTGATTAGGGACTTAATCTCGACCGTTGATTTCTCAATGAGAAAAGTATGAGAGGAGGCTTGAGGGGCACTTGGAGAACACACCGAGGGAGACCAGTCAATTCAATTTCTGGAGCGGGGTTAGCTGAGAAATTGAACCAGTGGTGTGGAGAGCAGTCAGGAGGCAACAAGTACGGAACAAAGAAACGGGAGATCAACACAGAGGTAGAAAAGGCAAACGTAGAGCCAGAGGGAGCCACGCAGAGGCAGCAGAGACAGCACAAAGCCAGTAGGGCCTACGTCATCCACGTAGAGGCTGCAGGAGTGACGCGGAAGGCCAGAGAGGCTGTGCAGAGTCTCAACAGGCTAACACAGAGGGTTTCAGGTCACGCAGAGGTTAGTAGGGCTGACGCTGAGTTCAGAAGAAGTGCTGGAGAATTTGTCTATCTGTGGGTAAGCCAGTTTGGCACCCTGTTGTACTAGAAAATTGCTAAATAATAAAATCCTCCCTTGCTGCACTGGTTTTCCCACATTGGGATTTTCCAGGCACATTAGTCCAAAATAACTGCGTCAATGTGTTGATTCTTGTGCATATGTTTGTTTCTATATTACGGTGTGATATCTGCAGCAGTATTTATTTTAATGTTTATTGAAGTAATTTCATGAATAACTTATGGTGAAATAAGTAGGAAAAGTAAATCAGTTGCTGCAGTGACAGAATTTTCACACTATTTGCATTTTACTATCATGCTAAGTGTGATTGCTAATCTGGAATTGATATTGAGCTAATATGGAAAAGTGAAGTAAATTTGCTCTCAGCGTAGAACATACCTAAAATTAGTAGATAGTAAAGAAACTCATGTCTGCAGACTAAATAAGGCACTTTATGGTCTTAAACAAGTCCCAAGGTCTTGGTATGCTAGGATGGATACATATCTACAAAGGATTGATTTTTCAAGGAGTTCTACAGATCCAAATTTTTATATCGAAGTAGTGAAGAATAAACTAATGATCATTCCTCTACATGTGGATGACTTACTCATAATAGGTGTGGAAATTCGTATTCAAGAATGTAAGAAACAATTGGCGACAAAATTCGATATGAAGGATCTAAGGCTCATGCATTATTACTAGGCACAAAAATCGAGGCCAACCGTACTGTGTGACCAACGTTGACTACATAAGGGTTTGACTGCAATGTTGACCAGGTTTGACTGAATATTTTTGGACTGTTTTTGCACTGGTTTGATTTTCTGTTGGAGGCCAAGTTGACCGAGTTTGACCAAGCTGTTTTTTCGTTCTGTATCTATTTCGTTGACTATTGTTGACCTTCTGGTTATGTCTTTTGTGGTTGTTGTTCGAGTTGTCAGATTTCACTTGATATCTAGTGTGTATTTCATATTGTAGTTGTTGATTGTTGGAGTAGCACCTGATGATTTTTTGACGACTCCATGCCCAAGGATGATCCAGAGGACACTTGTACCATCAGATGTCATCAGTCAACAGAGTTTTTTAACTCTTCTTCTATCTTCTCATCATCTTTCTTCTTTGTACCCAGATTCCACACCCTACGGGGAATTGTAATAAGTGATGCTAGTATGATGTTTCTTGAATTTGTAATAGGCCTAGGATGTGGGACTCGATCAGTAAACGAGTACACCTTGGAGTGTTTTTTTTATCCGGTGAATTATCCCTTTCTTTTCCCTTCTTTTTCAGAGGGGGATAATTCTCTGGATTTTTTCACTCGTGCACACCCCAAAGCCGAGGTGACGGTTTGAAGATTGAGCCCCTGACACATCTTAGTGTCTAGGGTTGATGTATATTACCATACTAGATCACACGAAAAGTTTCGTGGAATTTGGCTAGGTCTAAGTAGGATTTTTTAATAGTTAAAATTTTCCCGCAAAACGGGATTTTTTAATTATTTTTTATGTAAAGGCATAAATAACTGGCCTTAGGAGATGTCTGGGGTGTATGACTAGTCAAAATTCATCCTCAGAGGCCCAGCATTCTCCTATAGCCTACTTTGGGGGTCAAAAAATGACTCAGAGTCTCCCAAAAGGCAATTTTTCCAGTGACAGTGGCAAAAATGAAGAAAAATTTCAAAAAAATGAATAATTGGAAAAATTAAAAAAAAAAATTCCAAAGTCAAAATAAGTCAAATTTTGACATGGAAGTCAAGCAGATGATCAAGAATGATGTGGCAAGAAATGTGGGGCCCACCTCACCTCATAAAGTTTCAGAAAGTCAAAGTCAAAGTTGAAGTTCATGCGGTACAACAAAATGTTTGAGGTTCCAAGGTTGATTTAATTTAAACATGGAAGATAATAAAGTGACTTGGCACATAAGATAAAGAAATCAATATAAAAATATTTGAGTGGGGGACAAAATGAGTGACATGGCATCCACCTTGGAGGTCAACAAATCAGTCAAAAAAAAGGCCAACGAATTATCAGAAAATCAGTTTTTATTTCACGGATTTGAAAAGTTTTGAGTGGGGACAAAACTGCCACATGGGACAGACTTTGTCTCCCACTTGTCCCCCACTAAAACTCGTGGATGATTGAGGTTTATACGCAGCAGTTTGTGCATCATTTATTTCATGGATTTGCAAAGGTTTAAGTGGGACAGAACTGCCACATGGGACAGTTCTTGTCCCCCACTTACTCCCACTTGTCTCCCACTCACAATACGTATCAGCCAATGGGATCAACAGGGATATGTTGCTGCCAGCCAAAGGAAGTTTATACACAGGTCAAACAGCAGCCCACTCACAGCAATCTACGCAGCTACAATCAGCAGGCAGTCCGTACGTAAGTTAACACATGTTTTATAGCAGTTTAAAGCATATATTCCAGCATTCACGTGGGCCCAATCAATTAAACAGTAGTCAAAGGTAATACGCTGATTTAGACAGCAGTTTACAGGCAGTTAGATGAGCAGTTGGATGAGCATTTAGATCAGCATATTACTCAGCAAGTTAATCAGCAGTTGCATGGGCAGTTCCAGCAAAGCAAAGGCAGCCACATGTTTATCCTACAGCAGTTATCTTCACATTGGGATTGTCATCTAAGCCACTTGTCATTTCATTTTTTCATTGGGATCTTCACCTTATTGCCATTTGTCACTGGAATTTGCCTTGGGATTGTCTCCCATTTTCCTATTTATATGAGCCTTGGGTCTTATTGTATGAGGATAGAACAAGCTATTGGGCTGGCGGAGACTCTGCCGGATTTTGTATTTAGCATTTACATTAATAAATAAAAGTCTTTGGGGTTACCAGCTTCTCTTGTGGTGCATGCCTTGGTACATGAGGTATACTTGTGTCGTTTAATATTCATGTGATTTTCATTTGCTATCTAGTTGTTTTTCATTTTGCCTGAAGGCACTATTGTCTAGGGAGGAGAGATTTGCAGCTATCTCAAATCTCTTCTGGGCTTGGTATATCTTGTACACTTGTTGTAGCTTGTCCATTCTCAGTTGAATGACAAGCTCAACTTGGTCTCTATATGCCAAGGCTCTTTTTGCTCTAACAATTTGTTTGCAAGTGTTTTCTGTGTTTTCAAGCGACAGGTTTGCCAGTTCTGTTGGAGGGCGAGGACTTCTTCGGCGGAAATAGTCACCTCCAAGGACACCAAGGGTCCCACATGCTGTTCAAGCCATCAAGCTCTTAAGACATCAAAAAGAGATTTACTCAAGAGGGAAGTATCTTGATCCCTTAGCTTAGTTTTTATTCTGAAAAGTCAAAACAAATTTTCTCCTTTCATTTAAAGCATTTGTCTTCATCATGAAAAATATAAAAAATAAAAAATTATTCTTGTTGCCAGATTCAGTTGTTTTCATGTTATAGCTTTTACGCTGAGATCTGAAGTTTCAAATCGAGATACGAATATGATATCTGGCTGATGACAAATGATTGTTGTTCACGTTTCACGTTTCTATATCATTTAACAAGTAATCATCTTAATAATGATCTCTCAAGGCACTGGTCTGCTAATTAGTCAAATAATTTTAGTGCTTATCCTAATCGTGTCTCGTGTCTCCCAACCAACTGGTCGACAATTGGTCTTCATCATCTCTCAGGGTCTACCCCCCTTAGCCGCGGGAGACAGGCTTAAACGGAGGGATCGGGGATCAGAGTGACAGCCCCTGGTCTGAGCGTTGCCGTGCCAATCCGCACGACAACAGGAGTCACAATTCTTGTTTATTATATAAATTGAAACCAAGTAACTGGATGGACACCCGCTGCTTAATATGATAGACTATTCTATATGATAGCAATTCCTAGGATCTATGTGTGATGCAATGATCTTGGTTATTTGTAACTATATGCCTAGTCTAAGTTGAACCTCTCCTTTAACTGTTTTGAGAAACAATCTTTAGAGTACGTTGTGAAATGGAAGCCAACGAGAAGCAGGCAATGATGATTAACGATACGTCCCCTATGTTAAATCCACCTAGTGCCTCCAGTGTTGCAGAGACTGTGGCTCTGACCACTGCAAGGTCACTGTGTTAACCACTAAGAAGAGTTGAATCCCTCAAACTAGTTGGAAAAGGGTTGCCATAGGAGTCTATCAACCTAGCTTATTCTAGGAGGTAAGTTCTTAATGCAAACTAAGTCTTAGGATGCTTATGCAAGATAGATTGAGTGAAGCTTATCTTGAGTTAAGATCTGTTTATGTTATTTAAGTACTTAATGTGAATTATCTTATAGCGAGAGTACATAAACAAGATAAATGCTTAGAGACACAAGTGCAAGTTTCAACTAGAGATTAATCCAAAAGATGCTTAACCAATTCAAAGAAACTAGATCACTTATCCACTAATGATTATCCACAAGATGTAAACCAAAGGCTATTCAAGAATATTCTTATGCTAGAACCACAATGCCAATTAGATTTTAGATGCCCGAATTAACTTTCTTCATCAACAATATTAGACTTAGATTTTGAGTTGTTCAAGTGCAAACTTAGACTATTCTCAAGACCAATATGAGATAATAAAACTTTCGATTTCCAACAACTCAGATTAGCAATAATACTTCAGAATTTTAGAACTTATTAATGTTATGACAACAATAAGATATTCACTTTAGGTCATGAAATTTTCCAAGCATGCGAAACATAAAATTTTCCAATGACTAGCACATGTAATTTATGATTTTAGCCCACTTAAAGATGAAGTATTCAGTGATAAATAAGATATGAAGTAACCTATTACAGCAATAAACAAATCAGCAGATCAGCAAGCTAATGATGCTACAACAAGTGCCCAATATGCCCAAAATTAAGAAATTTCACCAAAACTGAAAAAAATCAAGTTTTAGGGTTTCTTAGAGTGTATGTTTTAGAAAATTGCAGATCTGATATGTTCAGTTATATAGTAAATTCCAGCAAGTAAAAAATTAGATCTAGGCTAGATAACCAATGGCCAAAATTTAGGAAAATTTAGATTTTGCAATTTTGAGTTATTTTGACCAATTTAAATGTGATTGTAGGGCTATTATATTACTGCTATCACTACTGTAATAAAACAGAGGCAAAATGAGGGTTTAGAGAGCAAATCCTAAGCTTAAAGCCTTGAAGATGAACTTGCCCAAGTTGCCAAAAATTTTTCCAATGATAAAGTACCTGAAAACTTTATCAAAACCACCAAGGAATCAATCTTAAACACTTTAGGGATGGATCTAGGGCAAGTTAGGGTCAAGGAGGGCCAACACCAAACCCAATAGAGCAAGCGTTGGGCCAAAAATTGCCAAGGAGGGTCAGCGCTGGAGAGAAGAGGCCCTGGAGGGCCCAAAGACTAAGGGAGAGGCCCAAAAGTGTTGGACGCTAGGGCTTGAAGGAGGCTGAGGGTTTGGGGAGGGCCCTAGAGCCTATGACCTAAGGCCTAGGAACACTGCCGCAAGCCCTTAGAGGGTTGAGGCTAAGGAAAGGAAGGGAAAGGAGGGAGAAGGGAGGACAGAGGGCCACAAAGGGAAATGTGTTGAAATTTGTAACTAGGTTCGGTCTTCATTAATGTATTTGAGATGTACTTATCAAAAGAATGAAGAAAATATTTTTATTATTGTTTCTATGACTTGTTAAAGCATGGGTTTCATGCTTTGGTCATCATGTTTTAGGTCAAAGTCCCCATTGAGGACTTCTAGGATTTATTTTGAGTCATTAGAGTCATTGTACATTTAAAGAGATCCTCCTTGGGCTTTCGGTTCATGTAAAAAGGTTTATTATTGAGTAAAATATGATTTATGTAACCTCCGCACGAAGTCGGCCTAAAGGACACCTATTTGACCCAGTGTTTTAAAAACCGACCGTTTGAATCAGTGATTGGTCAAACTGGCCAGGTCATTAGCCGACTATGTCAAACCGACAGAAAAACCGGGTTCAACTCCTCATTTCGCTCAGAAACCACGAAAACCGGTGCTAACCGGGTGGTTTACGGTCAAACCGGCCAATTTCGTCCTAAATCGGCAGATTAGCTGCCAAGGCCGTGGAGGACCCACGTAGCGCAATTTAGGAAGCTTCTAGGGTGTTTTGGAGGGAAAATAATGGTTGTTTCCCTCCAAAAACACCTCCAAGCCTTTAAAAGGAACTCACCCCCTTCATTTGCCTTGCACATCTCAATGTAGTTTTGGTGAATTTGATTGGGAGCTTGGAGAGTGTTGAGTTTTTGTTGTAGTGCAACAAAAAGAGTTTGAGCTAAGTAGTAGTCATCATGGCTCCAAAAGTCAAGGATACTGCATGGGCTCATTGTGATATGATTGATGGCAAAATGATCTGCAAATATTGCCAAAATTCTATTGAAGGAGGGGGTAAGCAACACTTGGCTGGGATAGGAGGCCATGTAAAGCCATGTGGAGTACTAAATGAAGTAATAGAGCATATTAGGGTAGAACACCTTAAGAAGTTTGAGACTTAAGTCACTGAACCAATAGAGAAGTTTGTGACTCAAGCAATTGCAAAGTTTGGGAGTTGAGACTCAAACGATTGAGTTTGATCATGATGACTTATGAGAAGTTTCAAATGATAATGCTGATCACTATTATCATATATGTAGACTTGTAGTAGGCCAGTGGCCCCATAGTTTGTAGGCTTTGTTTTTGCACTCTAGAGGCTGTTTAGAGCCTCATTGATTATATATTTTGTTGCTGATATGTATTGCACTTGGTGCCATTTTGATATATTCACCTTTACATGGTATATATATGAGCAAACTTCGCATATTTTGTGTCTATTGGTTTGGAATCATAGTTTTAAATCTTAAAAATAGTTTTTTCATTAAAAATGAATTATTTAATGTATTTTTTAAAAAACCAATTCATTTAGACCTGACCAGTGCCGGTTTGAAACCCGGTTTATTAGGTGGACCGTACTGTCACTGGTTCCCGTTTTTAAAACTATGATTCAACCTCACCTGGAGCCTATAAAAGGAAGGAGATCAAATTCATTTGGAACATCTCATCTCAAACTAGTTTGATATCTCTCTAGAAGCCAGAAAAAGTGTGGAGTGGATCAAGGAAGCCAAAAGGAGTGCGAGTTGGGTCAAGGTTAAGGCGAAGGAAGAAATCGAAGTTTTTGTGCTACTCTCTCTCTCTTTCGTGCCCTAGTTTGGGAGATCGAAGTCTTCCAAGTGTTGTTGCTGCTAATTGCTCCTTGATGCCGAATGTCGCTGCATACTCGAAGTTGCTGGGGTGGAAGTGCTACTGCAAAGGGGTTGAAGATCTGAAAGCGCTGACTTGGTGTGGTGGGAAGGTTTGGTCTATGTCTAGGTTGAAGAGTCTCAAAGAAAACTATTGAAGGAAGATAATTTTTTACTGGGTTTTGCCCCTTGAGGGGGGTTTTGCCCTGGCATAGTGCCTACATATTGTGTCTAGTGTTTTTGTGATCTTCATACACACATAATATGGTAATTGCTTGATGAAATATAAGATAATAAATAATTAAAAGAAGCCAACATAACTCACAAGTAATTATCAAGAAAGAGGAATCAAACCCTAATCTACTTGCATTGATTTCTCAACATGGTTTCAGAGCTAAGGTCAAAGAAGATTGAAGATCACATCGTTGGCTTGGAGGAAATGATTACTCCCTCTATGATAAGAATGGGATTTAATAGTGCAGGAAGTTGTATCAAAAAGATCTTCTACTACATATTCCACAAAGTTAAAAGCCAAGGGTTCTTGGCTGCACTTAGAGGTCCACTTAATAATGATAATGCATGGATTATTGACAGTGAAGCATCTTCTCATACAGTGGAATTGGGAGGAAAAAAATGGTACTTCAGGGGTTGACATGACATCCATTCATGTCATGGTGGTCAAACACAATAGGTTAACTCCTGAGAGAGATAACTTTTGCATATGAACTCTGATTGACGTGATTCTTGCATTGTTGGAAAGGTCTTTAAGTGTAGAACAACATCATGTCGGTTGGTGCTTAAGTGGGAAAGTTTTCCCCCAAAAAATGCCATTTAAGGTCTCAAAATTGCCTCAGTAAGTTTCAGACCCCAATTTTCCAAACTAGGCCCCACTGATAAAATTGCCCCTGCAAACTGATTCCTCCATTTTTTCCACTCAAAAAGCATCAAAATAAATGACAAATTATATAATGGTCCAATCCAGATCAGTACATTAAAGCTAAGATATTTCATAGTAGATCGTCAATACTTTTTTATATGTTTGCCTCTGCAATTTTGGAAACTTAGTGTGCAGGACAGACGCTTGGTTTTTTTCATTGTGAATCATGCTCCCTTCAGGGAATTTGCTATTGATTTCTGATGTTTGATGCATGTTACATACCTTGTTAATTCTCATAACAGTTATCAGTAGCTGGTTTAATACCTTGAGTTCATGAAAGGGCAACCCAAATTAGAGTAGGGACTTCCTACTATTACTTTGGATTACATGCAGAGGTTGTAAAAGTTAATCCTAGTTTTTGTTCCTTTTTTTTTTCTTGAAATTTGAGGGTCCTTTCAACCTTATTTCAGTTGAATTCAAAGACAAATGATTTGAGTTCTTTACACTCCCGATCAAATTTATGTGGTCTAGAGTCTGGAATGATGTTGGGATGCTTTTTGTCAGGATTATGGAGAAAGGTCTGAAAGTGCAGTATCATTCAAGAGACTGCTGAACAGCTTTCCTGCTATATGTGCTGCTGCTGAACCTGAAAACATTTCGGTGCATCTCTGTTTCATTTGCTTGTTACATCTTGCCAATGAACATAACCTAAAAATCCAAGATTGCTCTAGTTTGGATGAACTCTCTATTTCAAACATTCAGGATATCTAGGAAGCAAAAGATTAAACAGGATCCATATGAATGGTTTGTACAATAGTCTATTTATATTTGTGTACTATGTTGCATGGGTGTGACAATGATTCTTTGCAGGATAGTCTCTTGCAGTCTGTAAATATGTTTTTGGCAATTATCTCACTGCCATTTTTTCCAACAATTAAGGACAAGGCAGCAGTATGAAGTTTTCGCTGCTGAGCTTGGTGCCAATAAACTGAAATAGAAATGTAAGGGAGCCTATTTAAACCGAGGCAAGTTGTAAAGTTTCTTATTTGAATATATTACTCAATGTTCGATGATATCTCTTTGGTTCTGCTGCCAAGGTTTTTGTGTGATTTATTTATGTGTTGCTTTCTTATGGGAAAGTTCAACCCCACCAATTGTGGGTACCTGTGTAAGACTTCTGAATGCATCAATTCATATTTTATGAGACTGGATAACATATATCATTTATATTGTGCATAGGCATTTTGGTCTTAGTCTTCAAGTGTGTTCTGATTGTGCATTGATTTATAACATATTGCTTGAAATGAATGGTATCTACACTAGTCTATTTATATTTGTATACAATATTTTGTGGGCGTGGTGGAATGACTCTGCAGGATAGTCTCTTGAAGTCCGTAAAACATGTTTTTGGCAATTATCTCACTGCCATTTGTGCCAACAATTAACGACAAGGAAGCAGTTTACTGCCGAGCTTGGTTTCAATAAAGCGAAAGAAAAATTGAAGGGAGCCGGTTTAAACCGAGCCAAGTCGCAACGTTTCTTATTTGAATATGTTACTCAATGTTTCATCATATCTCTTCAGTTCTGCTGCGAAGGTTTCGGTGTGATTTATTTATCAGTTGCTTTCTCTGGGACAATTCACACCCTATCAAATGTGGGTGTCTGTTTAGGATTTCTGAATGCATAAAGTCATATTTTATGATACTAGCTAAGCATATGTTATTTATGATATTCATAAGCATTTTCATCTTAGTGTAAGGTTTGTTCTGCCCGTACATTGATTTATAAGATGTTGCTTGAAAAATTATGTATAGTAGTGTATTTATATATGCGCACTATGTTGCGTGGGTGACAGAACGATTCTTTGTAGGATAGTCTCTTGCAGTCTGTCAAATATGTTTTTGGCAATTATCTCACTGCCATTTTTTCCAACAATTAAAGACAAGGCAGCAGTATGAAATCTTCACTGCTGAGCCTTTGTCCCAATAAACTGAAATAGAAATGTTAGGGAGCCTATTTAAACCGAGGCAAGTTGTAAAGTTTCTGATGGTATCTCTCTGCTACCAAGGTTTCTGTGTTATTTATTTATCAGTTGCTTTCTATGGCAAAATCCATACCCCATCAAATGTGGGTCTGTGAAATGAATCATATTTTGAAATCATGATATGGTAATATTTTCATGAAGTACAGCTAGGGACGTTGCTGAGAGAGGAGAATTGGCGTTTAATGAATCATAACATGTATTAGTCGAGTTAGTTGGGTTGATATCAGGGGTAGCATGTGCAGTAGGCAATCAAATATTTTAATTTGATAGATCATGTCTGTATTGGTTGAGTTGGTCGCCGAGAGATTACATATCAATTGGTTGAGTTGGTAACGTGTATAAATCATCACGAGTACTCGAGTTTTATCTTCTAGGCGAGACTGGCTCTTCCAGTAACTAATATCTTCGATTATGTAATGGGATTTTCTTATCAATATATATATTTATATATAATTTCTTTTTGATGGTATGGCCATTAATTTAAGGTTGGATTTTTTATCTGAATGTATAAGCAATTCTATGCCAGGGTTTTTAATATGAATTTAAGGTTGGATATTTAATTTGAATGTATAATCAATTCTATGCCAGGGTTATTAGTATGAAGTTGATTTTTTCTGATTATGTGAATTTTATTTTTATTAAAAAATATTGTAATAATAATTAAATATTTTTTAATTTGTGTTTGATTGGATTGATTTTTCAAAGAAAAAAAGATACTAATGCGAAGTCGATGTCTAATTATGTTTGTCTCTTTTAAAATAAAAATAAAATATTTTCTAAATAGAAAAAGTAATATTACTATGATAAAAAAAAAATAACAAATGCTATACATATTTAATTAGTTATCTATATGATCCAATATAACTCTCATGTAAAGTGATTATAAATAAAATAAATATAGTAAGAATTTTAAACCTAATACTTTTCAAAAGTATTTAATATGTGATACCAACTTTTATAATATATATAT
This sequence comes from Pinus taeda, assembly GCA_000404065.3. NCBI lineage: Eukaryota > Viridiplantae > Streptophyta > Pinopsida > Pinales > Pinaceae > Pinus > Pinus taeda. The sequence goes on along the minus strand of APFE031203319.1, from coordinate 239,763 downwards.
ATATATTAAACACAAATATTTTAATGTTATAGAGGAATAAAATATCCATTGTGAGTTTGAGTAAAATATTTCAATATGAATAATATTGACATATATTAAAAATAATTAATAATAAAAAACTAATTTAATGTGCTTTGATAAAATGGTTTAGTATACATGTTATGTAATCTTTATAACATTTAAAAATATAATTTAAGCAATAAAAAATTACACATTGTTTTTTGCACTCTAAAATAAGTTTGCACCTAAAGAAATTTGATTCTTCTCTGCTCATGTTAAATCTGTACTTAAGAATACATGATCTTCAGTTAAGAGTGTTAAAATCAAGGGGCTCTTTAGTAAATTATGTAGAGTTGTCACAATTGTATATGGCATGGCTTAGGCAAGTGAATTATAGCCAACATAGATCCATTTTAAGTACGGATCTAACATGAGACTAGAGGGATCAAATTTCATTAGGTGCAAACTTATTTTAGAGTTTAAAAAACAATGTGTAATTTTTTATTGTTTAAATTGTATTTTTGAATGTTATGGAGATTACATAACATGTGTATTTAGCCATTTTATCAACATACATTAAATTGGTTTTTTTATTATTAATATATTTAAAAAAAAGGAAATTATTTCAATGTCCACAAGGCTAAAGATAGCCTATGGGACAAATTGCTTCTTCATCTGCTTGATGTATTCGTTTTTTTATTATTAATATATTTTAAAAAAAGAAACAAATTATTTTAACGTCCACGAGGCTAAAGATAGCCTATGGGACAAATTGCTTCTTCATCTGCTTGATGTATTCGACCTTTTTTCTGTAAAGCTTCAAAATAAATGCTCCCAACTTCTCGACAAACCCCTCGCTAAATAAATTATCCCAAGAGCTAGCTGCCATCATATTTGCGTAATTTTCCTTGTCTTTGAAGGCTTCATATTCTAAAATGTAATGTTTTTATGTTCCCACTTTTCCGAAAAAACAAAAAATGCATATTTTCTCTCCCGCACTTCTTTTAGCCTTTTCTAGTGTCCTGTTTCACAATGGAGTTGATCCAAATGGATCCAAGAACACTCTCTAAGTCTTGAAATCTCTTAAAATCATGCCAAAGATCCAAACAATCGCATGCCAAGAGCCCTTGGAATGGCGGAAAAACACTATCGGGAGGCAAAAACCAGAGAAAACACGTGAAAACAATGAAAAAAATAGAGTATCAGAGGCGAAACAATGAACGCACAGTGGTCGTCAGATCTGGCCGATCAACGATCCAGATCTGATTGGCAAATCGCAATCGACACAAGCAGATAGCGGATATCGACGCAGACTATATAACGCTTGCGACGACGACTGACAGAGTCAACTAGGACTATCAATCAAGCACGCAGATCGACGACCCATGTTGCATCGTATGATCGCTATCAGAGATTGCAAGAGCGCTTACAACGACCGGGGGTTATCGCAATGTGCGATTGCGATCAATCGCATAGTGATATCGCAATCGGGGCTACACAGAGAAGCAGAGATATATCTAATGAATCAGACCCGACGGTTATATAGATATTATTGCATAGATTTTGAGATCTGTAGAAAGGCATTTTCAATGTATTTTCACGTATTTCGTTGTTTAACGAAATACAAAGAAACAACGCCAATGCGATAAGACCCGAACCCGAAAGGGTTTGTGAAGGGAAATGTATATTGTTTCAAGTACGGAGAAAAGCCATTTCTAATGCATTTTCGCAGTTTTAACATATTTCTAAAATACAAAGGGGAACCTTGGAACAGGGCCGAAGCGACTTGCGATAACGATGGAGGACGGACCCGATAGAGGAATAGCCCATATTTGAGGACTTTTGAAGCCCGAAATGAACTGCGTTTTGGCGGAATTTCACAATTGTGAATGCATTTTCTTGTGTCAGCAGGAAACAACCACGTTTTGGATTCCGAAAGATTTCAAGGGACCTAGGCACTCTTATGTTGCAGAATAGGTGGCATCTCCTCCCCTTCAGGTGTTATGCAATGATTGTGTAACGCTAGAAGAGGGATTCGAGCGGATAGAGGCCGGGAGACTGAAAGCCGAGGAACTAAAACAAACATGCAGCGTAGTTTGGCTTTAAAGCCATAGACAAAGAGCAAACAGAGGCAAGCAATATTGTAGGTAGTGCTGAGACAGAGCTAGGACAGAGACAGAGAGTGTTAAGGGAGTCTATGTACTCAGAGAGTCTTGAGAGGTTCACGCAAAGCTCTTGTTATTGCATCTATTGTGTGTGAGGCTCAAATTGAGCTCATTGTTGTAAAACTCTATTTTGAAGACATAATAGAGAGGCCACGACTGAAGGCTGGACCAGGAGATGTAGCCCAAGAGTATTGGGTGAACTCCTCATTAAATTTGTTGTGTTATGTGTTGTCTATTATGTTTTGTTTACTGCTTCATTGTCTGTGTATTTCATAATCTTATCGATCCATTGCATAAAATAACATAGACAAATCCATGCACATGAGTCTGTAATACTTTATTAATTATCTTAGATCTCATTATTAGAACAAGTGGTATCAGAGCTTTAGGTTTACTAAGGTTAGACAAGCTTGCGCTGGATTGGTGAATGATAACTAGGTCAAAGCTCAAAGTAAGAGAAGGAGAACTGGTTGAAACTAACCCAGAAATTGGTAGAATCTATCCTAGGAGGAAAATGATAGAAGAAAATCCCCTGGAATCAGACTCTTAGTTCATAGACAGTTTCATGACCATGAGAGCCATGGTAGAAGAAATGTATCGAGAATTCAAGAAAGGTCGAAGTGAAGATTCTTCAACCTCCAAACAAGACAAAGGAACAAAAGAATCTCTTCTAGATGGCCATTCTGAAGGCAAAGGGAAAGGAAAAAAGGCTCCTCTATCCACACCTCTTGATAGCCCTAAAAATAAAAAGAAGAAAACATCTTTGATTAAATTAGATGTTAAATTTGATTTTCCAATATATGATGTAGAATTAAATGCAGAGAAGCTAGATAACCGGATTAGACAGATTGATGTGTATTACAGGGTGCAGAGCATTGATTCAGACATGAGTAAAATTCAACTGGCCAGCCTACACCTTAGAGGAACTACCTTGGTATGGTGGGAAGGCAAGACACAAGCTGACTTGAAGAAGCATGGTAAAATTCTTTCTGTTTGGAGTGAATTTGTTTCTGCAATTAAAAAACAATTCTATCCACTAGCTTATATGCAGCAAGCTATGATGAGTTGGCAAACCCTGCGCCAATTAAAGGGGCAAAGTGTACAAAGCTACACCCAAGAATTTAGAAAAAGAACTTTGATTCTAGGCATTTCTTTAGACTCACCTGAAACTTTGCTGAAGTATATATGTAGTCTACATAGCTATTTGAGGCACACCATTCTCATGTTTAACCCTACTAGCATAGATGAGGTATCTGTCCAGGCTACGCATCTAGAGGCTAGACAAGAATGGGAACCCAAAGATTGGGGGATCATCAAAACCCACTGCAAGCAAGAACAAGGAAAAGAGGAAGCAGAAATGGAAAGAAAGGAAGGCAAATACTGTACAAAAGGCCAAACCTTCATGCACTCATTGCAAGAAGGATGGACATGATGATGAACATTGCTGGTTTCTGCATCCGGAGCTGAAACCCAAGAAGTTCGATGGCAAGAAGAAGAAGACTGCTGCTGCTATACAGAAAGATTTGGGGTCAAACTCAGGTGATGAAACAACAATTGCAGCCACATGTATAAGAGGTAAAAATTCTGAAGCATCTACTAGTAATTCTGCACAAACTATTGATAATGAAGAAAATGAGAGGAAAAGACATGAGCTTTTTTATATTAGAGTTATTTCCGAGCATCAAAAGATTGATACCTTATTTGATAGTGGCTCACAAGTAAACTTGATTTCTGAAACAACTGTAAAGAAATTGGGACAAGTAACCACACCTTACAAGAAGCCATATCCATTATGTTGGGTATATGATAAAGCAAAGCTACAAGTAACTAGAGAATGTAAACTTAGGTTTTCTTTTGGATCAACATTTGTAGATGAGGTTGAGTTAGATATCGCTCCCTTGGATATATGTGGAATTGTTTTAGGAAGTCCTTGTATGATAGAAAAGCCATTTTCTATAAAGATGAAAATAAGTATCAACTCGTTAAAGATGGAATTGAATATATTGTAAGAGCTCATAAATTCAAGAATAAGTATACTCTCATAAATTCAAGGCAGATGAAAAGAATTGTAAATTCATGCAAGCAATTTTTACTGATGGTTGTAAAGGAAAAGAAACCTGATGAAACCAATGTATTTGAAGGTTGTGATGCTAAACATTAAGCTGATTTAGAAAAAGTTGTTTCAGAATATGATATCCTATTTCAAGAACCTAAAGGTTTGCCACCCAAAAGGGAAATTGTACATGATTTTAATTTGCAGCATGATGCTCCATTGCAACATTGGAATGCACAGGTTATTCGCTTTAGAGAATGCAAAAATCAAGAAGCAAGTAAAGGAGCTGCTCGAGAAAGGGTTCATAAGACCAAACACATCACCATGCAAATCTCCAATCGTGTTGGTGAGAAAGAAGGATTGTTCGTGGAGGATGTGTATTGATTACCGAGCACTGAATAAAATAACGATCAAGAATCGTTATCCCCTTCCTTGCATTGATGATCTATTGGATCAGTTGAAGGAAGCTATTTACTTTTCCAAGTTGGACCTACGTAGTGGTTACCATCAAGTCAGAGTAGCAGAGCAAGATGCATGGAAAACTGCTTTCAAAACAAAGCAAGCGCTGTATGAATGGCTAGTTATGCCTTTTGTTTTAACTAATTCTCTTGCCACTTTCATGAGAGTTATGAATGATGTGCTCAGGGCTTTGATTGATGATTTTGTAATTGTATATTTGGATGACATTCTTGTTTTCAGTAAAACATGGGTAGAACATTTGAAACATGTAAAACAGACTCTAGATGTTTTGAAAAAAGAAAATCTCTATGTTAAATTATCAAAACGTGAATTTGGCAAAACATATTTGAATTATTTGGGTCATATTGTAAGGGGTGGTGAATTGAAGATAAATCCCTCTAAGGTTGCAGTCATTGTAAACTGACCCAAACCCAAATCTGCTACAGAAGTTAGAAGCTTCTTAGGAGCAGCACAGTACTGGAGAAAGTTTATTGCTAACTTTTCCTGAATTGCAGCTCCCTTACATGCTTTGACAGGATTGAACAAGGTGTTTCAGTGGGGAGGAAAACAGCAGAAAGCCTTCGGCACCTTGAAAGAAAAAATTAGTACAACAACCAGTACTAGCATTGCCAAATCTTCAACAACCATTTGAGATCGATACCGATGCCAGTGACTATGCCATGGGAGCAGTGTTGATACAACATGGTAAACCCATATGCTACCATTCTGAGACTTTTAATTTTGCAGTAGTTAATTAGCCTACATATGATAAAGAATTGTATGCATTAGTCTAGAGTGTGAAAAAGTGGAAACATTACTTAATGGGCAAATAAACAATTATACATACTGATCATCAGCGACTTCAGTACTTGCACTCAAACTAAATAGCAACAATCAAGACACTATAGGTGGATGGGTTTCCTACAGCAGTTTCATTTAGTCATCAAGTATAAAAAGGGCATACACAATAAAGTTGCAGATATGTTGTCCAGACCGATCATAAATGCATCTACTATACTTAAGCATAACTCAGTAATGCATGAAAGCTACATTGAATAATATGCTCAAGATATAGACTTTAAAGATGTATATGCAGCTTTAAGTAATGGAAAAAAAGGTAGAAGAATTGGATTACTATGTTAAGGACCAACTCTTGTATCATTTGGGAAAGCTATGCATTCCACAAACTAAAAGAGTTTACATAATTAGGGAGGCACATACTTCTCTGATATCAGATCATTTTGGTGTAAGTAAAATAGTTGCACAACTGCAAGATACTGCTATTGCCCAAAAATGCATAAAACAATTTCTAGATATGTAAGAGGGTGTACTATGTGTGCTAAAAGCAAGCCCAGCAATAGAAAACTAGGCTTGTACACTCCACTATCAGTTCCTTCCCGTCCTTGGGAAAGTGTTTCCATGGACATTGTTGGGGGATTGCCAAAATCTAGAAAGGGACATGACTATTTGTATGTTATTGTGGGCAGGTTCATCAAAATGTGTATTTTAATACCTTGTAATAAGCAGATTATAGCTGAACAAACGGCAAAGTTGTTCTTTCAGCGCGTCTGGGTGCATTTTGGGTTACCCACTTCCATAATATCTGATCGAGTTGTTGGGAAGTTTTGGTCAAGTCTGTGGGAATTAATGGACACCAGACTGAACAAAAGCACAACTTTTCATCCACAAACAGATGGCCAAACAGAGGTAGTCAATAGGACAGTGATCCAGTTGTTCATGGGTTATTGCAGTAAGCATCCCAAGCTTTGGGATGAACATTTATGTTATGTGCAACATACTTACAACTGTGCTAAACATTCTTCTACACAGAGATCTCCTTTTGAAACCTGTTTTGGTTTTATACCAAGGTCTCCCTTGGATTTTGTCTTTGAAAAAGACATAGTAGTTGCTAGACACAGTGATGTGGACAAAGCAACCACGTTCATCGAATAGATCCAAGAAATTCACTAGGTAGTGCAGGAACAACTAGAAAAGAGCCAAGCCAAGTACAATACAAGGCATGATAAACATCGAGTGGAGCACAGCTTCCAAGTTGGTGATCTAGTCTGGTTGTATATCTGCAAGGACAGAATTCAAGGTGAAGGAAAGAAGTTGAAGCCAATAAGGTATGGGCCTTTTAAGGTACTTGAGAAAATTGGTGAGAATGCTTTCTGCCTTGATCTGCTAGCATACATGCACATCTATTCAGTGGTAAATGCAGAAAATTTAAGACTGTTTGAACCTTCATTAATTGAAGATCTCGAAGAGTAAAGTCAATTGCCTTGCATTGATGATCTGTTGCCTGAATACCTCAATGAGTTGCAGGAAGATACGGTTTTGGACAGTAAGGTGAGGACTACGCGCAGAGGGGACGTGGAGTACCTTAGAATTGGACTCAAAGGTTCAAAACCCAGCAGTGCAAAATGGATAGAGGTTGGGCAAGTGAGGCAACTGTATCCTCACTTGAGCGATGCTTGAAAACCAAATTTTGGTGGTCCCAAAGCCTTTTCAATGGGAAGGCGTGATCCAAATGGATCCAAGAACACTCTTTAAGTCTTTAAATCTCTTAAAATCATGCTAAAGATCCAAACAATCGCATGCCAAGAGCCCTTAGAATGGCGGAAAAACACTATCGGGAGGCAAAAACCAGAGAAAACATGTGAAAACAGTGAAAAAAACAGAGTATCAGAGGCGGACAATGAATGCACAGTAGTCGTCAGATCTGGCCGATCAACGGTCCAGATCTAATCGGCAACAAGCAAACAACAAATATCGGCACAAACTATATAACGCTTGTGACGGCGACCGGCGGAGTCAACAAGGATCGTCGATCAAGCGCGCAGATCGACGGCCCATGTTGCATCTTAGGATCGCTATTGGAGATTACAAGAGCGCTTACAATGGCCCGAGGTTATTGCGATGTGCGATTGCGATCAATCGCATCGCGATATCGCAATTGGGGCTACACAGAGGAGTGGGCATATATCCGATGAACGGACTTGACAGTTATATAAATATTATTGCATAGATTTTGAGATCCGTAGAAAGGCGTTTTTAATGTATTTTGACGTATTTTGTTGTTTAACGAAATACAAAGAAACAACGCCGATATGATAAGACCCAGACCCGAAAGGGTTCGTGAAGGGAAATGTATATTATTTCAAGTCTGGAGAAAAGCCATTTCTAATGCATTTTCGCAGTTTTAACATATTTCTAAAATACAAAGGGGAACCTTGGAGTAGGGTCGAAGCGACTTGCGATAGCGATGGAGGACGGACCTGATAGAGGAATAGCCCATATTTGAGGACTTTTGAAGTTTGAAATGAACTGTGTTTTGGCGGAATTTCACAGTCGTGAATGCATTTCCTTGTGTTAGTAGAAAACGACCGCGTTTTGGATTGCAAAAGATTTCAAGGGACCCAAGCACTCTTACGTTGCAGATAGGTGGCCACCTCCCCTTTAGGTGTTATGCAATGATTGTGTAATGCTAGAAGAGGGATTCGAGCAGACAGAGGCCGGGAGATTGAAAGCCGAGGAACTGAAATGAACAGGCAGCGCAGTGTGGCTTTAAAGCCACAGATAGAGAGCAAACAGATGCAAGCAATATTGCAGGCAGTGCCGAGACAGAGCTAGGACAGAGACAGAGAGCGTTGAGGGAGTCTGTGTACTCAGAGAGTCTTGAGAGGTTCAAGCAAAGCTCTTGTTATTGCATCTGTTGTGTGTGAGGCTCAAATTGAGCTTACTGTTGTAAAACTTTGTTTTGAAGACATAATAGAAAGGCCACCACTGAAAGTTGGACCAGGAGATGTAGCCCAAGAGTATTGGGTGAACTCCTCATTAAATTTGCTATGTTATGTGTTGTCTATTATGTTTTGTTTACTGCTTCATTGTTTGTGTATTTCACAATCTTATCGATCCATTGCATAAAATAACATAGACAAATCCATGCACATGAGTCTGTAATACCTTATTAATTGTCTTAGATCTCATTATCAGACCAGGAGTTGATGAAAATTAGTCCTTAACTGAACAATAATAATTTTGACTCTCCAAGAGATATTGGCCTCTATGTATGTTTTTGGTTGATGACTATGAGCGAGATTAAACACTTCAATATAATATTTTTTCCTTTCTTCCTAGCTCCTTATCCCAAATATGTTTGTGGAACTTTTTCATAACAAAAACTTTTATTGCTTTGCTGTTTATGGGACACACGTTCAAGCAAATGCCCCATTTACTAAACCATTTGTTATTTTGCTGCATCCAAGTATTTTTTTCTCTCACACAATCTGTCATTAAAGACAACCTTAGGCCATCTACCCTCTTCCATTTGCTCATTTTTTTTTTTTTTTAAATACCTTATGACTCGAACCATAGCAATTGTTTCAATACGAGTCGTCCCCGTTTCACTTGACAAGATAACTGCACTTTTAATCTTGAATTTATTTGTAATCAGACACTTTTGAATTTTCTCAATTTGTCTCCACTGCATGTCAGATGTACTACTGACCCATATATGTCAATATTAATTTATATTAAAATATTTTACTCATAACTCAATGGATATTTTATTCTATATAATGTTAAAATATTTCTGTTTAACATATTTTTTTATGTATGAAGTTGATACCAAATGTTAAAATATTTTTGAAAAATATAGTGTTTAAAAATCTTAGTCACATATTTTATTTTACTTCTAATTACTTTACACGAAATTATATTAACTCATATGGACAACTAATTAAATATGCATATCATATTTTTTTTTTCCTTTTTTATTATGTCAAACATTGCTTTCCTATTTAGAGAATAGTTTATTTTTATTTTAAGAGGGACAAATATAATTACACATAGCCTTCACACTAGCTGTAGAATGAGCCTCTTGGCTCAACTAGATTTTTACAATATATTTGAGATTGAATTT
>APFE031203319.1:212174-230142 GCA_000404065.3 Pinus taeda | reverse complement strand
TTTTCCAAAGGAAAAACTGACCTTTTTATAAACATAATAAAAAGTTACATATCATATGTCGAAGCATTCCTTTTGCTGTATGATTGAGCATCATAAAGTTCTGCAAGAAAGGCTATTCTTCCTTCCTTTAGCTAAAAGAGATAGAGCTTCTTGAGCATATCGTGAGCCTCCTCTAAAGAGGGAAACAACTCCCTTCCTCAACGTCATCAAAAAAGAGCCAACAATTTCCATATGTTTAAAATCCATGGTAATAAGAAACAACAGTAAGCATCTTTTTTCCGGGTCTCCTCTATTGAGGAAAAACAAACCAAACAGAAAAAAGATGCCCAAGTCATGCATACGAAACAGTTGTACAAAAAAGAAACCCTTTCAGCGATATACAAAAAGAAACTGCTTTGACCAGTCTGCTAAGTCTTTAAAGGTATGTAATCTATACATAAGGAGGCTGGTCCGAGACATGGATTTCTCCATTGTTTTCCTCCACTATTCTCCAACTGCCCAAATCTTGTTGTAGACCTTCTTTAGAAAGCTTGTCTACTGAATAGTTGTGCTCCCTGTAAATGTGATGAATAGAGAAAACATTAAAAGACAACTTTAAATGCTAAATTTCTTCTAATAAAGGATACAAGATATAATTTTGACATCTTCTTTGATCATTTGCCCATTTGATAACATTTAAAGAATCCCCAAAAATTTGAACTGTGAAGATGTTTCTATGAATAAGCCAACATAAGAGAAGCTTTACAGCTGATAATTTTGCGAAGTTATTTGAGCCATTGCCTAAGCCCACGGATGCTTTTAGAGTTTGTCTTTCGTTTAAATGGATGATTAATCCTGCTCCAGCTTTGTTATTCTGAGAAGCTCCATCAAAATAAGCCCATGACACTCCTTCCTTGATTTGTTCTTCTGTAACCTGTTTGGGCATCCTTTCTTCCTCTGAATCGGGTATGTTTGAGAAAATAGATGTACATTGTATAGCAATTGAGTCAACAGAGGTTTCCTTATCTAGAAAAATGGATTTGTTCCTTGCAATCCAGGTGCCCCAAGAAATAATTGGAGGCAAATTCCGCAATTTCCCATTTGAATAATTTTAAATTCTATATGTTAAAAAAAAAAGATAGTTTAATTTATTTATTGTTGTTTTGTTTTGTTTAGATGGTTATGTTATTTGTTTTTATATTTATTAGTGATTTTATTGTAAAAAGAAAAGATTAAATTTTTGATGAATTTGATTTATTCTGGTTTATTATCATTCAAATTTAGTATAGGATTTGTTTTTTCCAAAAGATGCAATTTTAGATTGATGAAATTGTTTCTTTTTAATTTTAAAAAAGAAAAAAAGAGATTTAGTGTTCTTCAATACTTCTAATACAACTAGCTTGTGTAATATTAATTTTTTATAACTACAATTTCATCAATTTAATATTGTTCTTGCCAAATAATAATTTTAATTCAATGAAAATAATTGAAATGTTCAATATTAGACTACTATTATGTTTTATTGCCCAATTTTTTTTATCTCTGTTAGATCTAAGATTTTTGTGATCCATAATATTAGATGGTTCGAAAAATTGACCAAATCCTAATAATGTGATTAATCCGAAAGACATCTATTTTTCATATTTGTTTACTTATTTTTTCTAATAATCTATCATACAACTTTTGGTAAAATTGTAGTATTTTGTTATTTAAAATTAAATTTTGAATACATAAATAAATTTACTGTCATGAAAAACTCTTAAAATATTTGGTTTATTCAAATTTCACAATTCAAACTCGTAATTCCAACTAATATAAAATTTCAAACCAAATTAATTAAAAATATGTTAAAAAATAAAATTTCCCTTTTAATATAAAAATAGTAAATAAAAAGAATTAGAATAACCAAACTAATTCGCTGTAAAGAATAAAATAACGAATATGACGAAGTTATCGGATATAAAATAAAGAAGTGAGGGATATATATAATAAAGTTATAAAATAAAATAAAAACCACAAAATGATATAAATAAGTTGAGAATTAATGAGGCATTTGAGTCCTTATTTTGGGTCGAGATACATTTTTATGTGCGGATAAAGAGGGAAAATATGTATTTGGGTATTTATGAATGATAATTTAAATTTCAAAAATTTATTTTCAAAATAAATATTTATTTATAAAAATTATAAAAATTATATTTGGTTAATTATAAATTATGTTGATATGTTTATTGGTTTTATATAAAAATTTATGGTTTTATATAAAAATTTATTGATAAAATTTTTTATTATTTTATTTTATTTTAATTTTGTGTTGTAAATTTTTCTCAATTAGGGAATAAACATTTCTCAAAGAAGGTTGGGAGGAGTGCTTGCCACCTTGCCTCTCACTACAATTAAGAGGGGAGATGATGTGGCTAGCCCTTCTTGTGCAAGATGCATGCGAAGTTTTATTTCCCACAATGCCATGGTGTTGTCTTTGAATGCAATTTAGTTTGCGATGGTATAGAGTGGAGTTGGTTATTTATTATTGAATGAGAGTGCACCCCCACTGTGGGTGGGATTAAACTTCCCTTTGTTCATCTCTTAGACACTTGAATTGGTGGTATGATTGGCTAGAAGATGGCACGAGTCTCGAACTTTCCTAGTGCATGCGTCACTTGTCTATGGTGTAACAAAGGTAGTAACCCATGTTGACTCTCAACTTCCCCTGCTCCAGGTGTTTATGTGTGAAGGTTGGGCATTCGTGGAGGTGGGTTGGAGCGTTGCACCTGATCTTGGAGTTGTTAGAGAATTGTGAAGTGTGATAATGTGGAGATATAAGGTTGGATGAGTGGACTTCGTCGACGCCTTCACTGAGTTGTCACAATCATGGCTTCTGTCAGCCTTGGCCTTCTTGGGTAGCGATAAATGTGTAATGGTTTCCTACATGCTATTGGATTTTCATTTCCTATTATTTGCTTGGGGGTGGTTAGCTTTTGTTGTGATTCTTGCTTTTATCTTGTTGCTCCACTGTTAGCTAAAATTCCAAGTATTTGGTCGTTCGACAGTTCTTGTGTTGATTCTTAAGCTTGGTCTTGTCCCTTTCCTAGCAGACCTATGGTAGTTTCATTTCTCTGGTCTCTCACGCCTTGGATTGGTCCGGTTAAGTGGTGTTCCTCTTGTAGATACTTGGTTACTTGCGGGCCAGTTTGGGTCGAGCCTTTGGGCATTTGTCGTTTCTTGTTTTGTCATAGCTTTTGGGGCGAATTGGGGCCTTTGTTGGATACTTTGTTGTTGGTTTGTAGTTGACTGAGCATTGGTTGCTTGGGTTTCTTTTTGGGGGAGTTGGTTGAGGTCCTAGTTTTATGTTTGGTTTCTTTCCTTCTTGGTCGTAAAGCCCAAACATAGGATATGCAACCGCAAAGGGGTTGGCAGGCAAGACCAACATGGTTGTTAATTTTATGGTATGTTCTATGCTTGCAACAATTACTGCAATAAATTATTAGCCCAATAACAATTCCATTTCAGATTCAATAATAAACTTCAATAATCATTGTATCATTTACTTATTGACAGTAATTGTAGATAGAACATCATCAACAATGCACAAGAACATAAGCCAAGACAATGAACACAAAGATTTAGGCTATTTCCAGGGAAAAACCCCACAAGGGGGAAAACCCAACTGATCCTTCTTATTGATTAGTATCAAATGTTCAACAAAGAGAGAAAATCCAATTTTATACAATGATGACAAAGTCAAAGTCAAAATTTTGACTATTCAAAGAAATACGACCAACCAAAATCAATGCCAAAACAAGAAGCCCAATCTGATGCAAATTTGTCTCTGTCAAATCTACAATTCTGAAGTTTGTCAACAATACTCAACTTGCCCTAACTAGCGAAGTCAACAGTGGTCAAAATCTAATCAAACGTTGTCCAAACTTTTGGTTAAACAACCCAGTCAATGTGGCCTTAAGAGTTGATCAAAATGATGTCAAAACAATTTAGAAGCTAGTGGTCAAAGGAGAGAGTAAACACTAGTCAAATTTGCAATCAACCTATGGTCAGACCCTGTGGTCAACACAATTCAAATCTCACTAAAAACCTTGGTTCTTGGGCCAGAATGTGTGGCTTGTCCAAATAGAAATATCCCCACAAAAATCGTAGCAAAATAGTGCCAAAATCACTTCGTTCAATGTTGGTCAAAATCAGTTGCAGAAGGAGTCAATGCAGAAAACAGAAGATGCCCAAAAGTGTCTCTCGCACATGTGGAGAAGAAGTTGCCTCAGATGTTATATGAACCAATCAAAAGGGATAATGTTGTGTTGTCATGCCAAAATGAGGTGAACTTGACTTATATTTATAGTGGCTTATGTGGGGTGAAGAGTCATGTCTATTCACCAATGGGGCCGACTTGTAGATGAAGGATGAGGCTGACTTACAGAAATGCCATTTGTAAAAGTGCAAAAATTCTGATTTTCGAGACCAAGGAAGATGCCATCAAGGTGATCAAAATGTGTGAATGAGCCATCAAGGAGGGACTTCCAAGTAAGGGAATCTGCTCCTAGTAGCACTCTTTAACAAAGGTTGGCCGCGTGCCTAAACCCAGGCCCAAGAAGTAGCAACTAGTTATCTTTCAATGACCTCTCCTAGCATTCTAGAGGAGTTTCACCAACTTGAGACAAATGTTACTCATGATCATTAGGCCTACACATATACAAATATAATGGAGGTACCCAATGGGCTTCTTAACCTTAATCATACTAGGGGAAGAAGGAACCAATATATGCACTACATCATCTTGCAATGGAAGTTGAAGGCCTTGTGAAGTCGTGTTCTCAAGGAAAGACACGAAGATATGAATGATATAATTTCCTTCGTGAATGATATCTGAAGGTTGCAGCACCACCATATTTACTTCTTGGAGAGATTGAATGTCTGCTTGGCCTACCTGGAGTGTCATCTCCAATGTGATTCCAAGCTCTCTGCACCAACTGGAACAAGTGTGAGGGACCATGCTCTTGCTACTTCTTCAGATTCCTTAGTATGTTGTATTGTTGTTTCTTTATGATTTCTAGTAGTTTGGTTTGGATAGGGCATCGTTGTGATCAAATGTAGATTATTTTTGTTGATACTTTGTGTCTTGTACTATTGGCCAATAGATTTGGTTTCCCTTGTGACTGATTGAGGCCATTTTATTTTTGACACATGGTTTATCAGTGATGTATCTTGACATCTAGAGGTAATAAAAAATTAAACTTACAAACAAAAAATGTCTTGCAAATTTAAGGACAAATCATATTGTTATCTATATAAGTTGGAAAATATTAGGTATGGAATCATAAGGATTTTCTACTATAATAAAGACTTTGATAAATTAAGTTATAACAAGTGCTATGAAGAAGTATTGCTAATATATATTGAATACTACATGGAAGTATTATATTTTTGTTGGTATATTGGATGAATTTATTTGTTTTGGTTTATTGTATAAGATGCTTGAAATTAATCTATAACAATATTAGATGGCTTAAATTAATTATTATATTATTAATTATCAAATTTGAATAACTCAATGACACTTTGAGGTTTGGAAGAGAATTATTCATTGGAGAAGGTGGATATTTGAAATAAAACTATACTAGATAAAATTAGGATAATGAAATGTTAATCTTGACTAACATAGCATCCATAAAAGTTCACCATATGTAAGTGATAAAAGCTTTCATATTAACATGAAAATGTATATTCTAACTATGAGTGTCATGTCAATGCTTTTGTTAACAAGAAAAAATAGAACACTACACAGATATAATAAAATACAATGGAACATTGGAGTGATTTTTGTGTATGTTGTTGAAATGAATAACTTGTTTGCTCCCCACCATCCTGTCCTTAGGCACATCACTTTTAAGGCATTTTATGCAATATGTTTAAGTTGTCCCACTTGAAACCTATTGTTAAACTGGATCCTTCCAATCTAATGTCTTATGTGCTTGTATACTTCAGATTTGAATATAAAGCACTACTTGGTGTCTAATTCTCTTCAATATAAAACTTGATAGATCATGTCTTCCAAATCTTCTTTAGGCTTCTTCCACCTTCTAGTCTCATATCTTAACATGTGGAAATTTGTTCAAGTTTTGAGTAAAGTGTGTTTCCCCTTCTAAGGGATATTTAGCTTCACATATTCATATATTGAGATCTTACTTGTGGAGTTGAATTAATGAATATAGCATTGCCTTTTTTACACCTTTTTTTTCCATTTCCTTGGCCTATAATAACCTTATAGGTTATTTTTCAATTCTTTATCATTATCAGATTGGTCATCATCCTTGATGTTAAATTTTCTTAGGGAAACATTGTTATTTGCTTTGATAATTGCATTTCATCATTAATACATTAATTTCACCCCATACCATCATTACGTTATTCAGATCTATACAATTATACATCAGCATACGAAATTACATAGAAAGAAACAAAATCACAATCATCATCAATGCAACGAAATATAAAAGGAATAGTAGAAGAAGGCATACACATAGAGACACCAGGATTGGTCCAAGACCAGGGCAAAACCGACTATGGGGAAAACCCTTGTAAATATTCTTCTTCTTAGATCGTCATCAAATGATGCAACAAAAGAGAGTACATTGATCCATAAATTTATCTATGCAAAAAAACAATAATGATATCCATGAAATAGATCATGTTAGGAATTAAAACCCTCATACTGATCCCTGTAATGCGCTGTCACAAACTGATGTCAACTGCTGTATACTACTGTCACTGTCAATGAGCCCAATACATATGTTTTCAACAGATACTAACAAATCAGATCTATAGATCTACATATCAGTATAACAACATAGAGAAACCCAAATCTACCATGTCATTGAAGTCAACCAAAGCCAAGACGTAAAACCCTAGATTTGAACTCTGGTGGCTCTCATCAACCGAAACTCCTTGGTCGCTCTCTCAGATACTGTGTGAGGGAAATTATGACTGCTCGGTCGCTCTCAGGAAGACTCTGTGCATGCAATTGGGGTGAAAAACACCTAAAACCCTTGGTCGCTCCCTTGAAGTTACTATGCAAGCATCCATGATAGATTGGTCGCTCTTAGGACCATTCTGTGCAAGTGACTGTGGACCAATGCCTCCAAATCTATCTCTGAAGCCCAAGTCGCTCCCATAAGTCTCTCTGTCAGTGTCTATGGATATCTAGGCGCTCTCATAGGCTTGTGTTCCATTCTCCAGGGACTAAAATGCCAAGTTTTGTGCCAGTGTCCAAGATCTAGAAAACCCTAACCCAGAGCGAACATTTCGCTTGTAATTTCGAACCCTTGTGCGAACTCCTTTCATTGAGCATGTGCAAACCAAGATAAAAGAGAAGAGAATATGTGTCCAAATGATCTTGAAGTCTCTTATATTTTTAGGATTTCCTGAGGGTCCACTTGGGGTTAAGGTTAACCCAAGCAGTTACTCATGTGGTTAGGGCCTACGCATTCCATAATACATGTGTGAATAAAATAATTCATAACTCAACTTTCACTTAACCAAATTGGGTGATCTTTAGGTTGATTTTGGTCCTCTTGAAAAGAGGAATCTAATGAAATAATTATCTTGGTCATTTGAGCTGTACAAGGTGGAATTTGAGCGCAGTTGAAAAAATTAACACTCCCTCTCAACTAGGGAGATTCCACCTCCCAATATCTGTCCATCGAAAAATATGCCATTATGGAATCTTCAAGTGTCTTCACATATCTGTCATGTATTCATCATGCCATACCTATCTCAAGTGTCTCATCATAAAAATTCATCATTGTACATCCCTATCTATCTTTTTCTTATTCTTGCTTATCTCTTGATTGTTCCTGCTCATATGCTAAACATTCTCAGATCTAGAAGAAGAAGAATTTGATACCGGAGGGGAGCTTAGGCTATCACCCTCTATGCATTAGGTTAATAAATATAATCTCTACCAGTTGGCTACTACCCGTATCATCAACAATCATCATCAGAGAGCATATCATCAAGGAGCGCAACTCAACCTGGAATCACAATAAGGAGAAATAGCTTCCACCCATACCGAGAAATAAGGTAACTCATCACACAGTGGAGTACACCCTTTGTTGAAGAATTTAGGGAAATCAGGTTAATAATATTCTTCTAACGATGATAACTATTTGTGAGGTACATTTAACTTTTTCTTATTAGCACAATATCTTCTTGTTATTATTAGAATGTGTTTTCTTACTTCATCAAATAGTTACCAAAACAAAAGAGACAAGAACACAAGATGTTGGCTTTCTGCCAGGGCCAAAACCTCTCACTCTTTGAGAGGAAAACCATACAAATTATTCTTATATAGATTCCAATTGACGAATACAAAGACCATGACCCTTGACCTATTTGGACACTCCAAGACCAAGAAACCAATCCTCTTCTTCGTCATTGTTGAGATCATCATCACTGCTACTAAGTCATCACTTCTGAAACACCGAGGACATCGACACTGCACCACCGAGATCATTACTGCTACACCATTGTTGTACCTTCAGAAAGATCTTTCCCATAACAACGAGATCTCTATACTGAGAGATGTATATATATAAATGAGAGTTGCACCTAGATTCACTGAGATCATAACCTTGTAATTGTGTCTCCATCAAGATCATGACTATATCTATACCGAGACCATGATTACATCTATGTTGTGATCATGACTGCGTCTAGAATGTATACTGAGACAAAGTATGTCACTGTGGGATCACCAATATCCTGCTCATCACAAATATCCCAAGGCTATGACTGTATGCCGAGACAAAGTGTGTCACTATGAGAACACCGAGATCCTCTTCATCACAAATATGCCGAGACTGTGAGGAGGCCAAGACTTTATCATTGTGGTACCCATCCGAAGAAAACATAGATTCTTGTCCGAATTCTATCCCTTATGTGGTGACCCTATATGCATATAAATAATGGTTTTCCTCTACACTTGAGTTGACATGTCATGCTGGACAGGTGTGTCTCCATATGTGAGCCGACTTGACTTTCTTTGTTATTGTTTGGAGACCAACTTCTTCAAGAGGGATTGTGCTTGTCTTTGGAGGGCTTCTAGAGATTTCTATAGACTTGTATACATTAAACATAGGCTCAAGAAGAGACATTCATACATGACATTAATTCTAAACTCTAAATGAGAAATCCTATTATTCTAAAATCACTTGCTCATGAAACTCATGAAGTAAGTTTACAATAATAATTTTGTTCTCTTTATTACATCATTTACATTAGTCATAATTACATGTCATTATGAAGACCGAACCTAGTTACACTTTCTTCAACACTCCCTCTTAACTAGGGAGGTATTCAAAATGGTACTAGGTCATTCTCAATATGAATAATTTCTCATAAGAAGACTCAGATTGGTAACCCATGTGTATAGCATCATAGTAACCAACATTGTTTCCACATCAAGGCTTTGACTGATAGATCTATATTTCATCATATTAGAGAATAATCTTGGTGATACTAATGACTATAAACACCTTCATCATTGTCTCTTAAGGTACATACCCACTTGGGTGTTCACTGAGTATGACCTTCTAGGACTATTCTTATCCTGGGTTCCCAACCCTCAAAGAATATCGGTCCTCTTGCCTACTTTCATCTTGGATTCCTTACACATCCTCAAAGAGCATCAAATGCCAAATGATTACCCAATCCTCCATTCGTTCTTCCCAATTGAAGACAAGAATGTTGTGTCTATCTCTCCCTCTCAACTAGGGAAGATATGCCCATTCCTGTAAAGGAATGTACCCAAGCTCCCTTTGATTAGGAACTTTCCATAACTCCTTCTTAACTAGGGACTCTCCTTTTCATCAACAACTTCTTCTTTGTAGGTCCTTCAACTTCTTGATCAATTTCTTTCCTTGATGTCATGAAATTCAGTCGAGCTTCTTCCTTGTAGGGCATTAGCCATCAATCACTTTCCTCCTTGGTTCGTTATGTCATTCTTTTCTTCATGGAAAGTGGCCTTCTTGGTACATATCTGGAACCTTCTACATGTGGCTACTTCTTTCTCATCATGCTTCTTTTAAGAATTTTCATTCACCACATGAATACTAGTCATACTTGTGTTTACAACTCTTGTTCCAGTAGCCCTACATGAACTCATCTAGATATTATTCAAGAAATCAAAACATAGCATTAAATCAAATAGTACCTTACAAGTTGGCTCTTCTTCATGACATCTTCATGTACGTATCATCATCCTGCATGTTGACACATCTCCCAAAGATATCCATTGTCAAGGGTCTCCTATTTTTCAGATTTTCATCAACGTCTTCATAGCTTTTCGAGAGATTTCCTAGTCAAATATTCTTGTTCTTTTGGATTTTTATCTCCTTTATCATGGTTGCATATCTCAACATATCTTCCTCTCCTACACATTACATTCCTGGGAGCTTCCAATCAGAGTTCCTTAATTGTAGTCAACCACTTCATACTTTATATGAGTACATATTATGTTGATTTCATCTAGAGTGACTTATGATTTTCTGCATCCTTTCAGAGGAGGATATTCTTTTCCCTTGATCATGCTTCTTAATATAGAAGTAGTGAATATGAACTCTTCTACTTGATGACATTGATAATGGCTGAAGAAGATGTATTAGAGCTCCCTCTTGGATGATCTTCTTCCAAATGAAAAAGCTTGTCTTCAATAGAAAAGTTTGCTCCTTTTGATGAGGATGATTTGTTGCTTCCTCAGATGATCTTCTTCTAGGGAAAGGAGATGATCCTTGCTTGTTTTATAACCTTGAAGATGATGACAATGCCTTCTTGCCTTCAATATGATACAACTTATTTTGTAGTGCATATCGGAACTGCTTCTAGGGTTTCAACTTTCTCCAAGATGATGCGATCTTCGTTTTTAAGGTCCTTCGAGCTACCTTTCTTTGTAGACAACTTCTTTGATCTAGGGTTTTATCTAGTGTTTGATTAAAACTAGGGTTTTATTCTTCAATGTAGATCTTGATCATTTTCTTTGATAATCTTCAACTTGATTTGATGCCCTTCTTGAAACTTGATTCTTGAATGTCTCTTTGCTGGCATTCCTTTGACTAAACACCTTAGCTCTCATACCATGTTAAAGAATCTAGGGCAATCAGGTTAATAATATTCTTCTCATGATGATAACTATTTGTGAGGTAATTTTTAATTTTTATTATTAGCGCACTCTTCTCTTGTTCTTATTAGAGTGTGTTTTCTTATTTCATCAAATAGTTACCAAAACAAAAGAGAAAAGAAAACAAGATGTTGGCTTTCTTCCAAGGCCAAAACCTCTCACTCTTTGAGAGGAAAACCCACACAAATTCTTCTTATAGAGATTCCAATTGACGAATACCAAGACCATGACCCTTGACCTATTTGGCTAATCCAAGATCAAGACACCAATCCTCTTCTTTGTCATTACGTAGATCATCATCACTGCTATAGAATTCATCACTTCTGCAACACCGAGGTCATCAGTATTGCACCACCGAGGTTATTACTACTACACCATTCTTGTACCGTCACCAAGATCTTTACCATAACAATGAGATCTCTATACTGAGATATGTATATATATAAATTAGAGTTGCACCTAGATTCACTGAGATCATAATCTTGTAATTGTGTCTCCATCAAGATCATGAATGTATCTATACCGAGACAATGATTACATAAATGTTGAGATCATGACTGTGTCTAGAATGTATGCCAAGGGAGAGTGTGTCACTGTGGAATCACTGAGATCCTCGTCATCACAAATATGTCGAGACAAAGTGTGTCACTGTGAGATCACTGAGATCCTCTTCATCAAAAATATGTCGAGACTGTGACTATATGTTGAGAAAGAGTGTGTCACTGTGAGATCACTGAGATCCTCTTCATCACAAATATTTTAAGACTATGATCACTGAGGCTGTGAGGAGGCTGAGACTTTATCTCCATGTTACCCATCCAAAAAACACAGAGATTCTTGTCTAAATTCTCTACCTTCTGTGGTGAAACTAGCCCCATAAAAATAGTGGTTTTCCTCTACACTTGAGCCAACATTTCATGCTAAACGAGTGTGTCTCCATATGTGAGCTGACTTGAATTTCTTTTTTATTCTTTGGAGTCCGACTTCTTCAAGAGGGATTGTGCTTGTCTTTGGAGGGATTCTAGACATTTCTATAGATTTGTATACATTAAACATAGTCTCAAGAATATCTCTTCATACATGACATTAATTCTAGACTCTAAATGAAAAATCCTATTATTATAAAATCACTTGCTCTTGAAACTCATGAAGAAAGTTTACAATAATAATTTTGTTCTCTCTATTACATCATTTACATCAATCATAATTACATGTCATTATGAAGACCAAACCTAGTTACACTTTTTTCAACACCCTCGACCCTGGATCACACAGGGGAGTACACCATCGATCCTGGAATTTAATTGGGGAGCTTACCCTCAACCTGGAATCCTATTGCCTACTGATGTTTCCATCGATGACCCAAAATAGTCATGTGGTAGAACACTTGCATCATAATCACCTTGGGTTGTACACCCCAAGCACACCCTAAACTTGTTGGCCAGACAAGGAGTAATACTCCCAATAAGCCTTGCTTGTGGGTATGATTCCAACTGGGGTATACTCTGCAAAGAAAAGACATGGGAGTAAACCCTCAACCCTATGGGTAACAAATAGGGGTAACACCCTATTGTCTAGAGTTCCCTCAACCCCAAGAGCCCTTATCCCTCAACTCCTCACCTTGGGAGCTCAAACAGGGGGGAAGAGTTGGCTCAGTGTCCTCGATCAACGATGCTCTCATCATACTCGAATCCGGTATCTGCTTGTCTCAATACCAGTTGTTTCCTATTCATACATAACATCAAATCAAATATCATGTCAGATCATAAATAAACATATAAATCACAAAATGGTACCATAATCATCCTTCCTCTCAAGGAGGTGCCAACCATAAGCCTAAGATTTTTTCTAACAACTACATTGTTTGATATATGAGAGTATCCAGGTCCTAACCATATATATGGCATTTTCAGTCATTGTAACGTAATCATGTCATTTCGAGATCATGCTCAAGCAACTCTCTAAGGAGCTTCTGTATCCTGCCTCACATCTAGCCATGCTAACAACATCATAATCAACCTGGGTCATGCTATGGACCTCTCATCCAAGATATTAAAGTAGCATTGAAATGTTCTTATCAACAATAATCTCAAATATCAACAATACATCTATGCAAACACATATCATAGTAGAAATATATCATTGTCAAAACTAGAACACCTCATGCAGATATTTCAAAGCATGCTCGATGGAAACTCTATGTGAGTGAAGCAACTCACTCATGAGTTCATTAAGGTTCTATGCACATCATACACATACAAATGGATGTTCAAAATAGGACATCAATGCTTAAAATAACTGTCAGACGCCATGTCAAGTTCAACAATATCTTTGAACTTCAAATCAGAGTAGCCAAGGATTTTCATTTTCATTATTCAAAAAAAATTTCCAATGGCTTTGCAATATGGAATTTCTTTTTCAAATTCTAGAAATCGATTCATCATGCCATGATGCATCATTTCGGGCTTCAGAAGCCATCTCCCTCTAATTTAAATCATCAAAGGCTCATCATCTGTCACAATTAGATAATCAGGATATAAATCCAAAACCTTAATCAATATCAAGGCCATACCTTGGAGCTCATCATCCTGACTTCATCAAATAACAGTCAATTATAGACATATATGGATCAAGGAGCTTGATTCATGCAAATCTCTCTATAGGCATCTTGCCAGGCTAGCATAGTTAACCTTACATAAATCAGTGTTGTACTATCACATCAACAAAGTCAACTCATTAGAGTTTAGAAGCCAGATTATGACCATAATCAAAGTCATCATTATCATAGTATTAATACTTTCAACCAAGGGGCAGGTGGAGCTCATATCAAATCATGACTTCATCATGCCAATAAGTCATGCATTATCAATCTGAACTTGATTAAGTCATTCTCATAATCATAATACAAGTCATCCTGTCACTAGGTGAAAATTCATACATCAAGGATGAGTCATGCGAGTTCCATTTTTCATGCCAAATCACAACTATCATTACTTCAACCATTGTGCTAAGAAAAAGGAGGCCAATTTCCACACAAGTCATCATGCCCATATAGTATCAATATCAGGGCAAATGAACAATCGTCAAATCAGATTAGATCAAGTCCAAATTTCTATCATAGAGAGATCTATAGTCAAAGCACATCTCACTCATCAATTCAAATTTATTTGTCAGCATCATGAAAAAACACTTTTCATATATACCAGTAATTCTGAATCATGCCAACCACTTGTAGCACAAACATAGTGACATATCTATATTTATGTCTCGGTCACCTGCAAACACAAGCTCAGTCTGCATGTTCATGTTATGGAAACCATTCAAGATTTTTACTGCCAGAATATATTGTTGTTGTCTGCAAAACATATGTGGTACTAACATCTTCTAGGTGACCATCTCATTTCATGCACAATATTTCATTATATGATCAACAATTTAACTCAACAACTTTAGAAATCAGTTAACAGTGGAAGAATATGTCAGGGACATCATGAGTTAGAGTTCAGAAAGTTTCATAAAGCTTCATATGATGGTCAACTATAGTCCAACCTCTGGTCACTCTATTCAGGTTAGCATGAGAGTGACTTTAGCTGCTGTTGTAGCGGCTACAAACACCCTCCAAAATTTTGGCTCGCATGCAAATTTTGGAGCCTACCTTGGATCCTGCGATTGATCATCCTTGGTCGCTTGTTGGTAAGATGATGATCTCAAGCTTCCCCTCCTTGATGTTAAGAGTTGTCCATGTTATCATATTTGTGTAGCATGTGTCACCTTTGGGCATAGGGGTTGTTGTTTGGCATGCAAATGGAATGTTGTTTTGCTTCAAGGGAATTGTGTGTGTATGAGTTTTTATCATCACATAGACATGTTTCACACTCACTTCACGCACTCTTGTCATGAAGGTTGTTGCATCAAGAAAAGTATATCTTATGCATTCTAGATGGTCTACGTTGTGTCACTAAGTGTCTGCGTGCGACCATAGTCGAGTCCTGTCACTGTTTAAATCTGTGTCACTGATCTCACACTTAGCCATTTTCCAAGCAACCTAGCCTTATCCAACTTCCTGGAACTTTGCACTTCACTTTTGCAGCCATCAAGATTCCTCCCTTACCTGATGAAACCCTACAGTACGTAGAGACCCCAACCAACACTCCTCTCCATAAATGCGCAGAGAAATTAGGCAGCCACCACTGCTCTCCAAAAATGAGCAAAGCAGTCAGGCAGCCAACACTGCTCTCTAAAAATAAGCAGAGCAGTCCAGCTGCCCTGCATTTAGAAACTGCGTAGAGGTGTCCTCCCAGGACCCCATCCTCCAGCAACGTCCTATGCCTAAAAATTGAGTAGTATTGTCCAATCCCTGTCTGTCTTTCATCCAAAAATTGCACAAAAGGGCACCCTATAGCCTCATCTCGACATCAGTCACTTCTCGCTAAAACTGTGCTGATCCATTGCTCAATGAGTACATGAAAAGGTGACATGCTGAGATCACTCCCAAGGAGTTGAGGAGAAGGACCAAGAGACCAAGTAATGGAAAAATATCAGGACCGCACGAAAACTCAGTCAGATGCATGATCATCTCGAGGGTAAGTATGGTAAGTAAAGAACACCTTTCTAAGTACACCGCTTAGTTGAGTTTGCAAGACTGCTTGTCATTGTCATATCATCTTGTTCTTAGTAACATGCATGTGCGCAAACAAAAAAGGTCATTTCACATGTTTCCTCTACATGTTTTTCTTTGTTATGAAACCAACTCACAAAAAGATAGAAAAGATACATCAACGCCTTAGAAATAAGCCTTTTCGAGGGGGCAACCTCCTTTACATTACACAAATGAACAATTCTTAGATGATTCAAATGACAAAACCTCCTTTCTATATATAGGGGTCTAAGGGGTCACAATATAACCAAAGCCGACCTAGCAGTAATAATATAAGGGCACAAAAATAATAATGGTGGGATTCTATGGGGCACAATAATAACAATATGGGGAGAATAGGGGTACAACAATAATAATAAGGGATACAACGAAAATAGTAATGGGGGAATCACTAGTATTATAGGGACCTAACATGCCCCTCTCCTTCAAAAAAGTGTTGTCCTCAATGATTGATTAGTTTTGGATGCTTCTGTATAAAATTCTCATCCTCCCATGTGGAACCTTCAACAGGTAAGTTCTTCCACTTGATGAGATACTCTGAAATTGATCGATTTCGTAGCTGTCGAGTTCTTGTTTCTTTGACTACTTCAAGTTCCAATATGATTTTTCCTCCCTCATCAAGTTCTGGAAATATTGTTTGAATTGGAAGCTTGTCACCTATAACCTTATTTAAGCATGAAACATGGAAAACTAGGTGCACTCAGCAAGCTGCAGGAAGCTCCAATTTGTATGCCATAGTACCTATCTTTTGCAACACCCTGTACAGACCATAATACTTTGGTGATAATTTATTATCCTTGTTAGCTTTCTTGAGGGACATTTGTTTATATGGTTTTAACCGTAGGAATACCCAATCACCTACATCAAAACTTCTTTCGCTGCGATGTTGATCTGTTTGTTGTTTCATTCTATTCTGCGCCAAGGTGAGGTTATCCTTTAAGAGTTGGAAAACTTGTTGCTAACGCTCAATGTGATCTTCCACTGCTTGAACCTTAGATTTTTCTCTTAAATATGATGTGATGGATGGTGGATGATATCCATAAAGTGCCATAAATGGGGTCATTTTTCTTGCAAGTATGGAAGGAAGTGTTATACCATCATTCAGCTAGAGGCAACTATTTGACCCATTGTGTCTATTTATCAGATACAAAGCAACGAAGATATCCTTCTAAACATTTGTTTACTATCTCAATTTTCCCATGAGATTGAGGATGATAAGATGAGCTATGAGCTAATTGAGTACCAAGACAAGAAAATAATTATGTCCAAAAATTTCCAGTGAAAATAGGATCTCTGTCGCTTACAATAATATTTGGGTTTCCATGTGGCTTTTGAATTGTTTCCATAAATGCAGTAGAAACTGTACTCACTTTAAATGGATGAGATAATGCAAAAAAGTGTGCATACTTGGTAAGTCTGTTAACTACCACCATGATAACACTCTTTCCTTCGGGCTTGGGTAAACTTGTGATAAAATCCATTGAAACCTCTTCCCAATGTTGGATTGGAATGGATAAAGGTTGTAATAGTATTGGGGTCTTAATTGTTTCAACTTTATTTTGTTGGAAAACCAAATATTCCACCACAAACTTTTGAATATCTGTTTTAAGGCCATCCCAAAAAAATCCTTCTTAACCCTGTTGTAGGTTTTTAGAAATCCCGAGTGCCCTCCTAAGGGAGAGGTGTGCAATTCCCTAAGAATATTTTGTTTGAGTTGTGAATTCTTACATAGGTATAACCGATCCTTGTACCATAACGAATCATTTTTCCAGCTAAATGTATCAAATGTACTGGGATCTTGTTGTATCTTTTAAATGAGTGCCCACACTTCCTCGTCATTCTTCCATTCATCCCTTGCTTCGTTTATCCAATCTAGTTGGATAATAGAAATGGTGCAAAGAAATTCTTCCACATCCTCATCATTTCTTTGAGAGTGCATCTGTGACAACATTTGCTTCTCTTTTTTGTAGATGATTTCAAATTCATAACCCAACATCTTTGTGACCCATTTTTGCTTCTCTTCTTAAGACAATATTTGTTCTAAAAAGTATTTAAGATTATCATGATCTGTTTTTACCTTGAAGTGTCTTCCCATTAGGTAGGGTCGTCATTTCTTAAGTGCATGTAGTATTGCCAATATTTCCTTCTCA
>APFE031203319.1:175788-211247 GCA_000404065.3 Pinus taeda | reverse complement strand
TTTTTGGAATGTCTTTAGTCTTCATTCTGATTTGATGATATCCTGAACGAAGATCCAACTTGGTGAAGTAAATTGATCTATGCAATTCATCCAATAATTCATCAATGATAGGAATGAGACATTTATCTTTAATAGTGAGCTTGTTGATCTCCCTATAATCTGGACACATGCGCCATGATCCATCCTTCTTGTGAACCAATACTACTAGAGCAGAGAAAGAACTTTGACTAGGTTGAATTATACCAGCCTCTAGGATTTCTGCAACCATACGTTCAATTTCATTCTTTTGGACATAGGGATATCTGTAAGACCTAATGTTTGGAGGAACACTTCCTGGAATCAAATTAATATCATGATCATGATCACAAATAAGTTGGAGGCCTTTGGGAGTCTCAAATACCTTGGAATAATTTTTCAAGACTTTTTGGAGAGATGGAGAAATGGATGATTTCAATGTGGGAACCTCTAGTGAACATAATTGTGCAATTATCCCTTGTTGTTTTTCTTTAGAATCTTTGTCATTCCATTAGAGCTAATTATCTTTCCCGGTTTCCCTGCGATACCCATTAATTCAACTTCCTTTCCTTCTAAACAGAATTTCATGAAACGTTCTTGAAAATTAAAAGCTATTGTACCCAAGGATTGTAGCCATTGGACTCCTAGTACAACATCAACACCACCCATTGGAATGCAAAAAATTGGGCTATTCAATACATATTCTCCCATGGATAACTTGACATTATGGCACTTTCCTGAGAAATTTATGGTTCCTCCACTTGCAATCATCACTTGACACTCTGGTGCTAGATATAGGAAGCAATTCAATTCCTTGGCTATCTTATAATGAATAATATTATGGGTACTTACCGAATCAATCAACACTATTACATTTTTCTTCTTGATATGCCATTTTATCTTGATAGTTTGAGGAGTGGTAATTCTAGCCAATGCATTACAAGATATGGCTGGATTCATTTCTTCTTTTTCTAGGGTTTGTTCCTAGTGTATATCCTCTTCTTTTAACGTTTCTTGTTCCTTTTCTTCCTCCTATTCACAATCTATGTAAAAATAATTTCTTCTCGGCACACTTATGACCTTTAGTGTATTTGCTATCACAACTATAACAAAGCCCTTTTGCTCTCTTTTTCTCCAATTGTTGTGGCTTCAACCTTGTAGGTTGTGGATGGCTAGGGGCAGTAACACTTCCATATTTATGTGTTTTTGGTAGGATTCCTTGTTGCCATAATTTTGCTTTCCATTTTTCTTGCCAACCTGAATGCCTTCTCCAATGAATCTGGTTCCCAAAGGCAAACCTCATGTTGGATGTTATCTTTTAAAGTCCCTATGAACACATCAATCCTATGCTCCTTTGGAATATCTTTTACCCTTTTGTTTGAGATTTATCAATTGGCTAAAAAAAGTGTTGCTTTTTGTATCCTCATAATGTGCTATCATTTCATCCGTAAAAACAGCCCAAGTGACAATTTGTTTACGAGAGCAAAGCCATCGATTCCATACAAAATGATTTGGTTCCAAATATAAAGTTGCAGTGCGTACCTTTTGTGTGTTTTGCACATTATGGAGATCAAAAAATTGATGCATTTGTAGTATCCATGTTCTGGGATCCTTGCCATCAAACTTCCTCACATCGATCTTTGGAACATGGTGGTTCTTCGATCCAACCTTAGAGTCTATGAAATCATGATTAACATTTATTTTTTTCTCATCATGAGTTTCCTTTACTACCCTTTCGCCATTAGTAAGCATTTCTTGTAGAAACTTTGTCAAATCTGTCTTCAAATTTGTCTTCAAATCTTCCATGCATTTCTTTAAGTCATCCACCTTAGCTTCCGCGCCATCCATCTTAGCTTCCATGCTATCCACCTTAGCTTCCATGTCATTCATATTAGCTCCTATGCATTTCTTTAAATCATCCATCTTAGCTTCCATGCTATACATCTTAACTTCTAAGTCTTTCTTTAAACCATCCATCTTAGCTTCTATTACTTTTTGTGCGAGTGAAATTTGTTGCACTTGGTCTCGTAATTTTGACATATCATGTTGCATTTCTTCCTCTTCTTCATGAATCATGCTAGAGCTTTCAAGTTGCTTACTAGGTGTTTCCATTTTCTTTCTTTGGGGCATCAATTACCGATAATAATGCTTCACTATGCCCTTTGAATTCCTTCAAACTAATTTTTCAAACCAAATTTATGCAAAAATTAAAAAAAAAAACTACACACATTTTTTCACTTTGTAGGAGCTCGATATTGAATATGATGTATCTCTGTAATTTTGGATCTCCAAGGTCTGAAATTTCTTCCTGTAGTAACCCTCTAAGTAATATTTCTAACTTTGCAAGTCTAATCAAGATTGGATTTTCCAATGATGAGTTATGCCAAATCTCCCACGATGACTTGAGTATAGACTAGTTCAGTAGAGTGAACTTGTATAACATGTCGCGGGTCATTGTTTCAACCTTAGGTTCTGAAAATGATACCCAAAAAAACTACATTCCGTTCTATTTTTGTAACTTCTTACGAAAATTCAATCTGATGCTCAGAGCGAAAGTTATGACGATTTTACCAAGGTCACCTATTTGGAATGTAATTCGGGGGTCTACAAAAACCCTAACTTCCTCAAATTATATCTCTGAAAATATAGCGAGATAAGATATGAAATTCGGGCTCAAGGTTCAGTGAGATTTTGTCTCAAATGGTTTTCTTTTTAGCTTCTGAAATGTCGCAGGAAAAAAGTTATAGCGAGAATTCCACGATGACCTGTTTGGAGCAGTGAAACCCTAGAATCCAAAGCTCTGATACCAAATGTTATGAAACCAGCTCACAGAAAGATAGAAAAGATAGATCAATGCCTTAGAAATAATCATCTTCAAGGGGGAAATCCCCTTTACATTACGCAAATGAACAATTCTTAGATGATTCAAATGAAAAAACCTCCTTTCTATATATAGGAGTCTAAGGGGCCACAATATAACCAAAGATGACCTAACAATAATAATATAAAAGCACAAAAATAATAATAGTGGGATTCTATGGGGCACAATAATAACAATATGGGGACAATAGGGGTACAACAATAACAATAAGGGATACAACAAAAATAGTAATGGGGGAATCACTAGTATGATAGGGACCTAACATGCTTCCTTTTCACTTGTTTTACCAACTATTGTCTTCGACATGTTGATTGTTATGTCATGCTTGCGACCATGTTCTGGTGTTATTGAAGGTTTATGTTTTAGTTGTGTTCGCTATGTAAACATCTATCACACTCACACACGATGTTGGAAGCATTGTCGCACAAGTTTCGTTATGGTCATCTAAAGGTCTATCTGAAGTGTTGCACTTGTTGCTTTCACCACTAGACAATCCCACAGTTAGTCACACTGAGCATATGTTGTTTTGTTGGTTCGAGATGTCTATCAAGCCAATCCATCAAGCCTCTTGCTGGTCAATCGGGAAGTTTGACTGGGTAGTGACCCTGGGCTTCACTCCTCCCAAAAATTGCACAGAAGCTATCAGCATGCCCACCTCCACTGACTTAAGAAATTTCATAGACAAGAGGGATAGGCACCCGCTGCCTATCACTACACTATCTCTGAAAATTAAGCAGTTCTCTTAGTCAGTCCCCCTGCCAGTAGACCTGCTGCTCCTCCTGAAAATTGCGCAGATTTCTTGGAATGTCCACCAGCTGTCCGACACCCTGTGTAGCCCAAAAACTGCGCAAACATGTTCAACATGAATGCCAACTAGTTATGTGTAGTTGTTGCTAGCAAGCTCCCGCAACCAGCTTCCATCTTCCTCAAAAAATATATGCAATTTTCACTAGCGGTGTCCTCTACTGCCTACACTGCCTTCTTGGGAAAAATTGCGCAGTTGTGTCTCCCAGTTGAGACATATCCATCAAAATGTCACTGTTGTTCTGAACTGCTCATCCTAGCCTCCTAGTGACCTCTGCACAATTTTTCTTGGTAGTTCCCCAGAGCATCACATCCTAGTCTGACATGTGCTCTATAATGTTTCAAAGCCTTGTCCTCTCTCCTGATCACCTGCACCCATAAATGAAAGAAAATGCATCATGGTAGACTAGGGGATTTCTGGATTTGATGTCGTCTCGTCATGAGTGATTGCAGAAACATGTACATGGATGAGACATGGTGTAATGACGAACGAGATGAACAAGGAGCACATGCTAGAAGACTTGCTCACGGTTGGACAAACACACGAAGCATACCAAGTAGCAAAAGGAGGCACATGCATGTGCATGAACTATGAAGCAAACACCAAGACCATTGAAGAATCTGCGCACTCTGCCGTGTGGAGGTGAAGCTATGGTACACCATAGACACACTCATCACTCAACAACACAGCGGCTCGACATGAACAACACAACCAACATGTGCATATATGTTGTGTCATGTCGAGTTGTGTCATGAGTCACCTTAGCAACATCACTACTTTGGGTCATAACTATGTAATCAATGTAATGTAATGTGGAAGTCCAAGAGACCCACAGATGAAGTCAAAGAGTCATGTAATTCGAAGAGTCATATAAGTCAAACAGTCATGAGGGAAGTCGAACAGTCACAAGGGTCAATTTCACCCTTGGTTATATATACCTCTCATTTGTACATGCAAAAGATTTTTCCCCTTGTCTCCTCCCACATAGCCTTGAGAGTCTGTAGTATTTTCTTTGGGGAGCGAGAAATGGCGCTGACACCCTGCTATCGAGGTTATTGATGTAATGGTGTACAGATGTGTCTTGGAACTTTCACTTAATTCAGAAGCATGTTAACATTCCAACACGTTTTCACACATGTATTGTATTCATTTGTAAGACTATTCTTTGGATGCTTGTAATGCATGTTGCTTTAACCTGTACTAAGACAGTTGAACTATTTTGGTTGTTCTAGTACATATGTAGTTGGAAATGCGTTGTATCAATTGTTAACGCTATCTTGCCTATGTGGACTATTCCACTGGAAACTCGACAAATTCATTCTCGTAAACTTGTTATAATGACCGTCACACTCGTGTGGACTACTCCGCTAGGTTTTGTACGTGATATATGTTCACTTTGTGTTTGTGACTGTTGTATCTGTGTGGACTAGTCCACTAGAAGCTAGAAGATCCTGCTTTGTGGTGTGTCTCTAATAGAGTTAGGACTATTCCCTTTCAACTTGAGACTCACTCTCACCCTCTCCCTCGCAGTGAAAGAACTTAGACAAAAGTTACACTAAGCACTCACTAGGCACATGAACCTCATTGTTTGAAGACTAAGTTTACCACTCTCATGTGATGACAAGAAAGAACTAAGGCATATCTTTAAGGTAATGGAAACCAGGCCATCATATTGGATGGGAATTCTACACCAATTGGTGTGAGGTCTAGTTGGGACTTCATATCAGGGAGATCCCTTGAATGCTGGCAGGTCCATCACTGTCAAAATTTCTGGTGCTAGAAGGAGGGCCATATGACAAGCTAAGTCCTCAGAACCTGTTTTGAATCTTCACACATCTATCATGGAGTTCGTTATAGTTCACCCTCTGAAATGTTTGTCTAACAGACATATCTTTGATGCCGAGAGGGAGTTCTGCGATGACTTGTCTGAAATCACGTATGATGGTGAAGGCGAAGTGGCCTAGCCTAAGCACTTAGATGATTTCCATGCACTCATGGAGAACATGGAAGGTTGTAATGAAACATAGGTATGTACATTGATCACACACACACATCGCGACTACCCATTGCTATGGTGTAACATACTGCCTCATAACTCTGTGCACTCATTCAAGCAGTTCAATGATCTAATAGAATCCGTTTTTCACCATTTTGATCCTGGAGCACTTGATAAGAAAATGTTAAAACAACAGAAGGCCTCACATGAATCTATAGAGGAATTTTGGGGGTGTTTACGCCGTCTCTCTTTTGAAGCTCCAAAGAGTCAGATGAAATTCCAATATCTTATTGAAAGATATGAGTATGTCTGTTACAAATCTCTTTGTCCAAAAATGAAGAAAAATCTCAAACCCCGCTCAACATACTTTGGTGATGGAGCTACACAATCACAAGCGGACACAGTCACTGTCACAAGTGACTGTTTTCCTTCCCCTCATCAAACAGCTCCACCCCCGTAGAGTGATGTGGGAGAGCGTGCACATAAATTTGTTTAGCTGTCACATCCTCCCATCCTCACTACTCTCAATTTCTGTGCAAATTTGGTTAGGAAGCCCATGGGTTGTCATATGCACTTGTTACCTCAACCTCTATTCCCGCGTTTGCTGATCCTATGGATTGTACTGTCTTGTGTTCTTCCGTTCCGGACTCCACACTTGTTGTGAACGAGGATCAAGCTATCAATGAAGTTGATGTTGCACAACCAACCTGCACTATCATTTATGAAGAGTGTCACTGGGAATCTGAACATGAACCTACGGTGAAGGATGACCTCCTTCTATCCATGCCTCCTCCTCTTTTTCCTGACATATTTGATGATTCTGTTATATCTAATTTTCCTTGTGTAAATCCATCCAATGATGCCTCTACTTTTGATCATTCACAAAACACACCTGATGTCAGTCTATCATTTGATAATGAGAGGAAAAATATTTCATTGATAATCCACTTGATTTTTCATCTACATTTCCTGGAAACGTAGAGGGTGAACATTCTTGCTTCTCATCAACCCCTCTGCATGACTCATCAAATCATGAGGATGCTGACAAACAACCCAAATTTTCTAATCGTGGTTTTCATGATCTCTGTACTTCTTCATTTGATCACGATTTTGATTCACTCACTGTTAATCTTTCTAAGCTGTTGGTCTTCGATGATCTATTTATTGACGAAGTGGAAACCTCATAGGCTGTCAAGGCACTTTAGCCTGAGCTGATGGTTTTGTTAGGCCCTCGCTGTCCTGAGGTTAGTTCCACTTCTGATTAGAAAATTTGTGAAACACCCAAGGCTCCTCATCGCTCATCTATATGCACTGAAGATCAATCCAACACACATATTTCATTTCCTCCACTCGAATCACATGATCCCATCATTCACGCATTGGAGGAATCATACATAGCAAGCACACTTGCATGGTGTAAGTTGTGTCTCTTTCTCATGTTTTCTTGTCTGTCATAGTGAAGAGAGTGTGCATGCTTATCACCTGCATGCAGTGTATCACAACACCATGTTAAGTCCACAAAATGTGTGTCTTGTGAATTCATTTTTTTTTTTTTTGCGGATGTTTTAGAACTCGGAGCGTGTTGGTCGTCATTGTTAAATATTTCTTGTTCAATGGTTTACATGTATATCTCTCTTATTTACCACACCTTTGCCAACATGGGCCAGCCAATGTGCCAGTGGTTGCATTGGATATATCACTTCACGTGAGTAGGTCCATGCACTGTTTAGCATAGGAGTAGCAATAGTGTTTTCTTTATTGCTTTGATTTGCTTCCTAGTTTGCATGTTTGCTTTGCTTGCTTACTTGGTTTGGTTTTGTTGCTTGCGTTCTTTTCTTACTTTTTTTTTCTTTTGCTTTACTTCTGCATTTTTCTTTTTGCTTTTTACTTTCTTTGCTTTCTCATGTCTGTAGGCTAGCCTTACATGAAACTGTGATTGGCTCTCAAGATAAGTTGGGAAAATCTAAGAGGACTTGTAAACTACTAACATTTGGTTATCTGTTTTCCTCTCTCCTTATGAATAGCTTGTTGTCTTCAGTCGATGATGCCTTGATGGAAAATACATTCTATTCAGAGTGATTCTTAGTGAAAACACAACGCTTGCACGGTTAACTAGTACCGCCTACTCTAATCAGTTCTTTTGGGTTAACCCTTTTCAGCTCAGTCAAGTGGAGTAATTTGAGGGGGAAAACCTTAACAAGTATGTCAGAGGTATATATAACATACTTCTTTGAAGGAACAACCTATTCTGCTCTCAATAAGTCGGGATCCCTCTTCTACCTCTAAAATAAATAAGTGCCTATGCACAATTCTTTGAAAAAAATAAAAAAATGAAAATGAATAAGGCAAAAGAAGAGAAAGGATTCCTGAACAGAGATGTGATACAAGTAACTCCACCAGGGTAATGAGGATTCTGCTGAACACTCGAAAAATTCATTCTCGTAAACTTGTTATAACGACTGTCACACTTGTGTGGACTACTCCCATGGGTGTTCTATGTGTTATCTGTTCACTTTGTGTTTGTGACTGCCGCATCTAAGTGGACTACTCCATTGGAAGCTGCACAAATCCTGCTGTGTGGTGTGTCTCTAACAGATTTGGGACTATTCCCTTTCAATTTGAGACTCACTCTCACCCTCTCCCTCTACAGTGAAATAACTTAGACACGAGTTACACTAAGCACTCACTTGGCACATGAACCTCGTTATTTGAAGACTAAGTATACCATTCTCATGTGCTGACAAACAAGAGCTAAGGCATATATTTAAGATAATGGAAACCAAGCCATTATACCGGATGAGACTCCTACACCAGATGATGTGAGGTCTAGTTGGGAATTTTATACGAGGGAGATCCCCTGAATGTTGGCGGGTCTAGCACCATCAACAACTACCTAAACACTATCTAGGCCTTGGCATGCATGCATCCAGGGATGATATCTCCTAGATCTATGACTTCATCCAGAGAAGAAACCATAATTTATGTATGGGATTCATATCTGGGACCCTGCTATAGATCAATACTGCTAGATGCACATAAATCATACTTCAACAAAACAAAATGCAAATAATAGTATGAGTAAGAGTCTTGAAAAAATATTCTTCCTCCGACTAGGGATCTGCATCATTCATCTTTATTCACATCATTAGCTTGTCTCTACTAGAGTCAAGCAACAACAATCTTGTTAGATCATAAACATATATCTATCATGGTTATCAACATCATGACATCAATCTTTCATCAAAGGTTTAGACTCAAAGTATCAGATAGATCTCAAACACAATAGCACTTTCTATCAAGTCACTCCATAAAGTTAGGAAATTCAGTTGAACCATATGCCATCAAGACAAGACCATAGTTAGTAAGATATCTACTTGTCAATCTTACAGTTATACCTCTCACATCAAGGTTACCATGCTCTTCATGACCAATGAGATCAATTTAGGTCATTCAATAAAGCTTTATCAAAACAACAAGAGTGTCAATCACTCTTTCCATATGAATTCATCATGATTATCACAAGCATTACCAACAAACTCATGTAGAGGAGTCAATGAGCTATCCTTCTACATGAAATCCATCATGACAAGTATCAAGAGTATCATTTTATAGAGCCAAGGTGTTAGCCTTCTTTCTAAGATCAAGATATCCAACATATAGATCAAAGATGTTAGCAAAACATTAAGTGTGTCTACGTATCAACATTAGACAACCTCATAGAATTTAAAGAAGATCAAAATGTTCAACACTATGAGCAACATTTCATTATAGATCCAAGTTGCTTTCATATGCATGTATGAGCCATCAAAGAAAGATACATTCTTATCATACCTTAGGGCTTACCAAGCCAATGGCTTAAACATATCATGCATACCTTGTGGTATTCAAATACCTGTGCACCTTCTTAGTAGACATAGGCCACTTGAAGAACTTTGTCATCTTTCCATCAAGTACTTCTTTATCTATTTCAAGGTCTGCATCTCAAAATGATCCTCAAGAACGATTTACTCATCACATCTCATCAAGGAGGTTATAAACATCCATATACTCAAATAGTTATGAAGGAAGTACAATCCATAAACATAATCATTAGATCTATAAGTATAACAAGTAAGAAGAATCACAAGTCAATAAATACTTATCTTCAATGAGAGGTGATCCTCTCCCTCTTGAACCAATATTCAAGAGCCATTAATGTCCTTGGTCCATATACCAATGTTGCCTTAAAGTATCCAACTAGATTTGCTAGGGATTATCCCATCTAGGGCTTCATCAAATCTTTTTCAAGTGCTTCACATAGACCATCCCAGAGTTTCATACATCAAATCTCAAGTCTTTTCCATAAACCAAGGTTTTCTCTCTAACCCTAACCTCATATAATCCATCAAACCCTAATCATCAAGATGCATAGGGGTTTATCCAAACCCTAGAATTCTTTTAGGTCTCCACCATCCTCTTCATGCTTCCATAAAAGGTGTCATCATCAGAGTGATCTCCATGAATTTTCTTCAACCAACTCTGATACAATGTTAAATTTTCTTAGGGAAACATTGTTCTTTGCTTTGATAATTGCATTTCATCATTAATACATTAAGTTCACCCCATATAATAATTAAATTATTCATATACACCATTATACATCAATATATGGAATTACATATAAATAAACAACATCATCATCATCAATGCAACGGAATATAAAAGGAACATTAGAAGAAAGCATACACATAGAGACACCAGGATTGGTCCGAGATCAGGGAAAAACCCACTATAGGGAAAACCCTTGCAAATATTCTTCTTAGATTGTCATCAAATGATGCAAAAAAAGAGAGTACAATGATCCATAACTTTATCTATGCAACACAATAATAATGATATCCATGAAACAAATCTAATCATGTTAGGAATCAGAACCCTCATACTGATGGTTGTAATATGTTGTCACAAACTGATGTCAACTGCTATATACTATTGTCACCGTCAGTGAGCCCAATAGATATGTTTGCAGCGGGTATTAAAAAATCATATATACAAGTCTACAAATCTATATAACAACAGAGAGAAACCTAGATCTACTAGGTCACTAAAGTCAACTGAAGCCAAGATGTCAAACCTTAGATCTGAACTCTGGTCGCTCTCATCAACACTATCTGTGTGCGGTCGAAACTCCATGTTCACTCTCTCGAATATTGCGTGAGGGAATTTATGACTACTCAATCACTATCAAGAAAATTTTATGCATGTGATCGGGGTGCAAGACACCTAAAATAATTGGTCTCTCCCTTGAAGTTACTATGCAAGGGTTCGGGACAACCTGGTCAGTCTCAGGATCATTTTGTGCTAGTGATCGGGGACTGATACCTCTAGATCTGTCTTTGAAGCCCAAGTCACTCCCATACGCCTCTGTGCCAATGTCTATGGGTATCTAGTCACTCTCATATGCTTGTGTGCCAACGTCCAGGGACTAAAATGCTCAGTTCTATGCCAACGTCTGAGATCTAGAACACCCTAACCCAAAGAGAACCTTTTGCCTGTGATTTCATACTGTTGTGTGAACTCCTTCCGTCGAACTTATGAGAACCAAGAAAAAAGAGAAGATAAGATGTGTCCAAATGATCTTGAGGTCTCTTCTATTTATAAGATTTCTTGAGGGTCTAGTTGGGGTTAAGGTTGACCCAAGCAGTTACTCATGTGGTTAGGGCTGACCCATTCCATAATACATGTGTGAATAAAATAATTCATAACTCAACTTTCGCTTGACCAAATTGGGTGATCTTTAGGTCTATTTTGGTTCTCTAAAAGAGAGGAATGTAATGCAATCATTATCTTTGTCAGTTGAGCTGTCCAAGGTGGAATTTAAATGTAGTTGCAAAAATTAACACTTGATATCCTAGCAATCTAGCCATAACATATGTGAAGTTATAATGTGTTCT
Source organism: Pinus taeda (assembly GCA_000404065.3). NCBI lineage: Eukaryota > Viridiplantae > Streptophyta > Pinopsida > Pinales > Pinaceae > Pinus > Pinus taeda. The sequence goes on along the minus strand of APFE031203319.1, from coordinate 199,617 downwards.
TTCTTTGGAGGACCCTCCTATTAATTTTGTATGTAGGGGATTTGATTGTTGCCCATTTCCTTCACCGTTCGACAATATTAAATTAGTACCTTCATTGCTCCTTGTTTAATGTGATATAAATTTTTCCACTAGGATGATCTGATAGTGGATAGTTACTTTCAAAAGCATGGAGGGTGTTATCATGTGTTTCTATCGTTTATATTTTATTTCATCTATTTTTTGAGATACTTGGTCTGCGAATTTGGAAATATGTAACAAAATGTTAATTTCAAAGTGTCTAGAATATGGTACTCATGTTTCACAATTCCAAACCTCTATGGGTTTGTAAGTATTCATGGAAATATCTGCTTGACTAGAACCCTTCAAAGTTTCAATTTTTAGAAGTCACATTTAGTTGTTTTTATCCTGTTTTTTAAAAGTGGTGTTTACTAGAAGCACACTTTTTTAGGGTTAAATTTTTTTTGGTGACTATATCTTTAAAAACCTCATAATTTTCTCAACAAAACTTTACAATCAGCTCCTAAATCACAAATGGTGTTAACAACATCATTTTTTTTTGTTAAGATTACAATTTATTTCAAAACATGACTTTAACAAGGAGTATTGTGACAACTGATAACTTAAATCAACCCTTAAGAGTGGTTCTTCCCATAGCAACCAACTTTATTTTTTTACTTAAATTGCAAAATCCTTGAAACCATGGCCTTAAAAGTCAATCCTCTTACAACATGAATCTTAACATCATCCTTAAATTAAAAGGTGTAACTAAAATTACATTCTTTTAAACTTCATATTGTAACATTTTTTGATGTCATGAACTAAACAATTAAGATTATTACAAATACAATTATAAAATAAACATATATTATTTATATATATATTTAAAATAAAAAATATTTAAAAAAAAAACCTGATTCAAATTTGAGAAATGGAAAATTAAAATATGTTAAACTTAATAAAATTTGTTATTTCACAAAACAATTTAAATATTTTTAAAAAATTTAAAAATAATAACATATAAAAATAATGAACAATCAAATTATTTTAAAAAATAAATTCATCTTAAAACAAAATCACATATAAATTTAAACTTTGAAAAATAAAAATAAAGAACAATAAAAACAAAATGTTGTATAACCATATCTTAATATTTTCCTTTTCAGAGAGAGCATAATGTGAAATCATATATAAGCAATACATCAATCATGTTGTTTTGTTGACTTAAGGAAGCTTTTGTCACTATTATTATGACAAAATGATGAAGGAGGATAGAAGAAATAATGGTTCCTTTCGAGTTGGGTTGTTATGACAAAGTTATGTGAGATTGTTATTATCAAGTTTAGGACCATTAAAGGTTGGCCAAAAGAAATTAACCATAATATAAAAGTCAATAAACAATGTCCTGTGTCCCCTACCATTCTTGGCATATACATTGATAAGCTAGAAAAGTGTTTGGAAGTTGCAAGTTGTGTTGGCTCCATGCTCACTCGTAACTAAGATGATCTTGCTAAGCAACTAAAAATCTTCCAAGTTTCTATTCCAAGATGGATATGATTATTAATACTGACAAAACAAAAGTCATGAATTTAGAAATATCGCATATGATACTTGCATATATGAAAACAACAACAACTTAGAGGAACTTCCTTCGGACAAATATCTTGGAATCAGTGTCCATCACAAGATCAATTGAAATTAAAGAATTGAAAACAGGATAAATGGAGGATTGAAAGCTTATTGTGGGCTTGAAAACAATTATAAGCTAGCAGATATTTGGATATGGGATAAAAATAACTTCTACTTAGGATTTTCGTCACTCTTGTTATTCTACATGGATGTGAGGCTTTGTGTTGAAATATCTCCAGAGAGTCATGGAGGAAGATAAAGCAAATCCAAAAGCAATTTATAACCTATAGTCTCAAGATTAAAAGAAATAACCATTGTCATATCCTCCTAATAGAAACAAGTCTTACCCCATTGAAAGTGTGGCTATGACTAGGTATCTTATGTATAAGAAGAAGTTAAACAACTTGGAAGACAAGTGGTTTCCTAAAATTTCTTCTAACTCTAGCTGAACCCACTACTCTCAACTCAAGCAAGGATGGCATAATGATGTCCAAAGTTGGCTTGACCATTAGGGGGTAAATGAGAAGATCATTTCCCATAATAATAATAATTTCAAAATATTATTATGTCAAAATTTAAGGAGAATTTGTGGGTTGATAAAATGTTAAAGTAAAAAATGAAACTAAGATATTATAAGGAGGTGATCAACCCAAATATCAAAAGAAAAAAAAAATTGTCTTGACTAGTGAAAAGAAAAAATTAACATTGCTAAAATAAGGATAAATTTCTATGAGATTCATAATAAAATTCGATGTTGGCTAATTCCGAAAACAACATGTTGAAATCTCTATATCATTTTCAACATTAAGAGTTGAAAATGGAAAACACTTTCTGTTGGATTATCTAGCTTTTACTCACATTTAGTCTAGATTTCAAAATATTTGTCACATTTCTCTTAATGCTTTTCAAGCATAGAAAAAAATGTTAAATAATTCCAAGTAATTTCTTACCTTCTTAAGATTTGATATGCCATTTCAATTTTAGTTGACTAATCATCATCATTATCATTTTGCATTTCTTTTTTAAGATATTTATTTTAATTATTTTAATTTTGGTTTTAATTTGTTTGACTCTATATATATTATTTTATAATATATTTTTCTTGAATTTAAAATTTTGTTTCTTCTTATTTTATTTTTTAAAATAATTTTCCTTTTCCCATTTTTAATGGTTTAGTTGTTTCCTAGGAAGAGGTGATATTGCTTTTTATTTTTATTTTGTATGTTTATTTTATAAAATATATATATTTTTAATTTTGTTTGCAATTATATGAGACTTTTAAGTTATGTTTTTAAAGAACATTGCAAGTTTAAGTTTAATGAAAAAGAAGAGTGCTACTCATAACACCTCTTTTTGTTAAATATTTAATTCTAGGAATTGTGATATATTGTAAATATTATTATTTTTTATTTAGTAAAAATAAGAAGAATCATACATGAATAGGAATAATGAGTATACCTTTTGGAAAATGAAACACAAGGTCATATCTCAATGTTTTTGTACGTCTCTTACATTAACAAAATTCATTCAAGCGCAGAGTTATTCAAGGCTTGTTAATGGTATCAACACCTTGGTGTTTTATGATAACTCCATGGTCTTGTCGATTCTTGATCTTTCTCGAAATATGGTTGCTAATATTTTTTGTTTGTAGCTTCTCCCTCCTTGGTATTCTTTTTCTTGGCAACAATAAAATTTTATTCTTCCCAACAATAGTCATTGAAGTTTGTCTTCCTAAATCATACTTTCTCTTCTTTCTCCATAACTTCTTCCATAGAGTCGCATGTTTCTTGTGGTGAATCCTGAGAGATACCCAAAACTACAAGTCGATCAATGAATTGAATAGTATAATCGTTAGAGAATGAATATGAAGCACATACAAAGAGTTATAGTTTTTGGGGAAATGCATACAAATTGTCGTAGCCATTTGTATTACCATTGACTTTTAATTGACACCTCTTATATTTTCCCATCACAAGTTGAATCTTTCCCTACAATCCCATGGTTTTCACATTACTAATCACTTTTAATAAAGGGAGTATGTTAGATCTATCTAAGACTCCATGCTACCTCTATTTATGAAAATGCATTATATTGTCTCAATAGTTGATGTAATACTCAATGGCAAAGAAAATTAGCCAAAATGATCAATAAATATTGAACTTAATCTTATCTTCAATGGTATTTGGGATGCCATTTATGATGGAGATACTTCACCTATCAAACATACATTAGATAAAATGATTGCAATATGGATGAATAAAGATATAAAAATATGTGCTTGGATTGTTGCTTCTGTAAGTGAAGGGGTGGGTCATAACGTTAGATCCATAAATAAGTTTTGGTATACTTTGAAGAAGTTGAAAGACTTGTATGGTTCACTTTTAAAATTAGAGGTAGTTTAATTTTTGTTGAACCTATTCAACCTAGAGTTGAATGATAACAATCACATCACTTTAGCATTCAAAATTACAACCATCATGCTTGACATAAATTTTGTTGGTGTGAATATATACATTTCTCTTGCAACCTTCATTAAGGCCCTCTACCCAACATATTCTCACTATCTTGAATCACTTCAAGCTAATGACCAATCAAAGTCCCTAAATATTGACTATTTGGTGGAAAAAATGATAGAACATGAGAAAGGTTTCAAGAATAAGACAACTTATCCCACTATAGAGACTATGCACCTTCTTAAAAAGGGAAGAATCAATCACATGATTCCTCTAGTGGAGAAATAAGAAGAGAAGACATGGAAACAAATATTTTAAAGGCTAGGGTACACATAGTCAAGGTGAGAGATATGATATTCACTATATTCATTGTGGTAAGAATGGGCATGATGCAAATATATGTAGGATCTCATGGGAGAAAATCAAAGAAAAGAAGGAACAAAAGGAAGAAAATTGTAAAGCTCCTACAGATTTCAATTTTGTTATTTCGCATTGAAGTATTGGCATAAACAATTATTTGCTATAAAATTCATTTGCTTCTTGAAGAGATGCATGGTTTCTTAACATTAATGTTTCTTGTTAATGATTTTTTTGAGAGACTTATTTGAGTAATTGAATGACAATGTTGAGGGTGCTATATACTTTATAGATATATCTAGTCTCAAAATTGTGGCAATTGGCACCATCATGATCAAATTGCTTGGATTCCCAAATTTTATTTTGCTTGATGTTGTCTATATTTTATATTTGCAAGCAACTTTTTGTCTTTTGTGCACATTTGATAGCAAGGTCATACTATTCACATGTTTAATGGAAAATTTGAAATAAGGAGGTCTTCTGACAACATGGCCATTATGTCAGGATGTGAGGATGGGAGATCATTGAAGTTGAAACAAACATCTGTAGGGACAATTCTTTTTGCATAATTCTCTCACCATGATGAAGGTACATTGTCATCTAGTCTCTTATGGCATGCTATATTTTGGAACATCGGTTATGCTAGTTTTTTTATGTTGAAAAAATGGTGTTTCAAGTTTTCCTACCATTTCGTGGAATTTGAAGCTATGTGATGCATGTATCCTTAAAATACATAGAAAGCATCTTTTTCACGATTACAATTCTAGAGCGTGTAGAAAGTTGGAATTGGTACACTCCAATTTGTGTGGACCCATGCTTTTTAAATCTACTTTTGATAATAAATATATCATGAGTTGTATTGATGATGACACCAAGATGTGTTGGGATTTTTTGTTGAAACATAAGTCTCAAGTAGTTGAAATAGTGAAAAATTGTCATGTCTGGATTGAAAATGAAACACAATGTTGTATTGGCACTCTTCATACTAATAATGAAGGGTAATATACTACTAATGAGTTTGAAATATATCTTCACTTGTTGGAAATTTAATAAACCAATGCTCCCCGTGTGTTTTGCGACATGGACTAACCGCCTCTCATGGATCCTTATCTTTGGCAGTGAGATCGTTGACTAACACCTACAAGTTTTGGTCTAATGGAAATCGTGATTCCCAACAAGTGGTATTAGGGCATAGGTCACGATTTCAATACATTCCTGACTCACGTTTGGGGGGGTGGTGGGGGGGGATTGTTGGACATTGGATAAACCAACGCTCCCCGTGTGTTTTGTGACATGGAATAACCTCCTCTCATCGATATTTATCTCTGGTGATGTGATTGTTGACAAACACCTGTGGGTTTTGGTCTAATGGAAATCGTGATTCCCAACATCACTAACATGGGATTACACATCAAACCTTTATTCCATAACATCCTCGATAGAATGGTGTAATGGAAAGAATGAATAAGACACTCTTGAATATGGTACATTCCATGCTATTTTTCAAGAATGTGAAGTTGAGGTTTTGGGAAAATGCAGTTTTATGTGAAATGCATGTGAAAAATAGAAGTGCATGTCATGCTATTTGGAGAAAAAATCCTTATAAAATGTATTATGGCCACATTCATTTCGTGAGGCATCTCAAGGTTTTTGGTTCCTCTTGTTAAGCCTTAATTCCTAAAGAGAAAATAAAAGAAGTAGGTACAACAAGTCCAAAATGGATCTTCTTGGGGTACTCAAATACCACAAAGGCATATTGTCTTTATGATAGGGTACATAAAAAATTAATTCTTCAAGATATGTGATTTTTCTTAAATCCACTAAAAATGACAAGACTATTGAGTCATAGCTTAATCATCTTGATAGATATACCCATGTAAAGATATAACATGAGTTTGATAATGAGATTCCACATCTTGAAGGAGGGATCTATAACATCCCCATTTTGATCCCCGGTTAAATGTGTAATTTATTACATTCGTTATTTTTTTAATTTCGACATGGATAATTAATTATGATGTTGTGATGATATACACATGTTAATGTTGTAAATATTATATCCTTCAGCTAACAAAAAAATGCAACTAATTGAGGCATGAGCACTTGTAAGGACCATGATACCATGAGGTGGGAATAATGAGGAGGCCAAGAAGGGGTTCAACATGCTAGGTTCAATGTGTCTAATGATTCCTAGCCACTTTTTCCAAATATATTTTGTGTCACTAAATTAATTTTTGGAATTTTCCTCCAATTTCCTTGTTGACTTAGAAATCCAATCATTGTATGTAGTTGTTGGAAGGACCACCTTCCATAATTATGAAAGGAATAGGATAAATACCATGAGGAGATGCTTGGTGAAACGAAGGATCAAATCACCCTCTATAAGTTTCTCCCTTGGAAAACATGACCACCATTAAAAGGGGTGAACTTTCAATGGGTGAATTATATAAGTAATGAGCGATTCAATTGGGAGAAGACCTACACATGTGGGTGCATGAGAAAAGTGAAAGCATAGAATATCATGTGCATGAAAAAGGGAGTTCATGCATTGAGAACCCATCCATTGGTGTGTTGTTTGAGCATTAAAGAGCAGGGTACACAAATAAAGAGACTGATAGTAAGGAAACCATTTTAAAAACCCTTGGTTTGACACCCTGAATCATGTGGAGATTCTTTATTGGGCCTGTTATCTTCTTTGCACAACCAACCCCACGTGTGATCGTATGCACTGGGCATAATGGTGAGGTCACTGGTCTCGAGAAAAAACTGGTGTTTTTTGTGTCTGCCTTTAGTGATTTTCAACACATGGTTTTAACTTTTAGTAGTTTTGTGGCACATGATGGTTCAACCTATGGTTTTACAATTCAATTAAAGAAATAGGGTTGTATTCTATTCTAAGGCTAATGGATTAGGGTTTTATGAATTCCATGAGATATAGATATTGTATTGTACCATTTTAAAGTTATAATATACTTAAAAATATTTTTGGTTTTCCCAATTTTGGACTTCCAGGGTAAAATCTTTGTGTTAAATGTGTGTATGTGTGTGTTCCATTGCCTCTTTTATTTTCCATTTTACTAAAAATATATTTTCAACAATTAAATATATAAGATCAAAACCAATATTTGGTATCACATGAGATTGGGTTCAAGAGGATTCTTTTGTGGCTAAAGGTTTTGGCTCAAACATGTGGTAAACCTTGTTACAATGGGAGATCTGTGGTATTGATTCTTGTGGTGAAGGAAATGATGAGAAGTTCAAAGATAGAGATCAAGAAATTGAATAGACAGTGTTTTGAGCTATGGAAGATCAAAATGGAATATATTTTGGTCGAAAAAGATCAATGGATCATTGTGGCTTCAGATAATGCACCAACAAGGATGTTAACAGAAGACAAGACCAAGTTGGATTGGGAGGCACAACTCACAATATAATTATGTCTCTCAGATTCAATATTAATAAATGTTTTAGGAGAAACTACAATGAAGGCCTCATAGAACAGGTTAGGGGATTTGTATGAATATAAGTTCCCAGTGAACACATTGATCCTATGAAAGAATTTGTACAACATGAGGATGAAGGAAGGAGACTCAATCAAAGAGCATATGAATACCATCAATATTGTGGTAAGTCAGTTATTATCTGTTGATATTAAGAATTAAAATGAAGATAAGTGTATCAATTTGTTGTGTTCTTTACTAGATTCATGGGATAGTCTGGTTGTTTCCCTAAGTAGTAATGGAACTACTTTAAGTTTCAATGAAAATGATCTCATCCTTGTTATTAGAGGATATGAGATGAGAAATCACGGAAATTCAAAACATATATGCCTTATCTATAAGAGGACGCTCCCAGGATAGGAATACAAATAATTCCTCAAGTGAGATATCTAAATCTAGAGGAAGATCTAAATCTTTGAGAAAAATTGTAAAGCTATGTTGGATATGTAGAAAAGAAGGGCATTATAAGAACCATTATAGATCCAAAAGTATTGACAAATGGAAGGGATATTATGATGCACTTGCAATAGAATCAAAAACCTTCTCAAATGAAGGAGGGGATGTGTACTTGGCTTCTTCAAACACATATATAAATCAAGAGGCATGGCCATTCAACTTAGGTACATTTTTTCTATATGAAGCATCACAGGGAGTGGTTTTGTGAGTATAAAAGGTATCATGGTGGTGATGTTTTCCTAAGAGATGAATCAACATTGAGAATTATAGGATGAGGAAAATTTAAGTTGAAGCTCATGGATGAAAGGATCAGAACACTCCTTAGTGTTATGCACATCCTAGGATTGACCATAGATTTGATTTATATAAGAAATATGAGCAACACACATGTAAAAATAGTGTTTGAAAATGAAAGTTATAGGATGGTTCAAGGAGTAATTGTATTTCTAATGGGAGTTAAAATTGGAACTCTGTATAAACTACAGGGAATAATTATTAGTGATATGTGCAATAGTTATGTTGGATTTGTAGCAAGAAAAGTCTTCATTTGACTTGTGCCTTAATCAAATGGAGAAATTTGATTTCCACATTAGTAGGATGAATTGGATTTTAGTTAGCTAGAGTGACATCGCATTGTCTACTAGTTAAGTCAGTAAATTCGAGTTTGTAGGCTAGAAGTAGAGTTGTGCATGATTTGATTGCTAAGATCTCGCAATCTAGTTGAGTTATTATTACTTGAACTCAGTTAACTAATCTATAGTCATTAGTTGATTCAATTGAAGGTTAGTTGAGTAGTTATGATGGTTGTTAACTCATTGATCTCTCAGTTAACTAGTCAATCAACTAAAAATAAAACCAGTCATGCATGTAATTAGAATTGCTTAGTTGACTGGATGGAAAAGGAACATTTTTATTTATAATTGTATAATGTTTAGTGTACAATGATTTTTGCACTAATCAGGTGATCAATTCCCCTTGGATTTGCGCAAGGAAATAGGGTATTTCCCTATTTTTTAGGAGCTTAATTCCTCCAAGATTACACAAGGAAATAAGAGGTTGGTTAAGGCTTGAAATGGCTAAGTGTTGGCTAGAGTAGATCAGGAAGTAGGATAACACTTTTACAGTGTAGGGTGTGCTTCAAAGTTGAAGAAGCAAGGCATCATAATTGTTTCTGTTTCTCATCTGAATTAATGCAAAACAACATAGGGTATTTTTCTTGTTGGGTTCACTTGTAAAATCATTGTGTTCCTTGAGTTTTTATGGTTGCGTATAATTTCATGTGTTTTCCTTTCCACATAATAATAGAAGAAATTTATGTCTCTTGATTTCAGTTCGATTTCATTAACATTAGCAAATTTCTTGCAAATTCTACATGGTATCAGACCCTCCGAAGACTACATAAAAACCTTGTTCCAGTTCTCTAAGAGAAATTTTAATTTGAAGAGTTTTTGTTGCAAATTATATTTAATGAAAGAATAATGTATTTCAACAGATTGAGGCTCGAGTATACAATGGAGGGCACCTCAATTTTTTGTGCTTGGAAAGACACGATGTTAGTTGTCGTGGTTGATAATGGATTATGAGAATATACACAAACTGATATTCCAAAACCAACAACATTAGATGTACAAGCACTTCTTTAGTAGAAGAAAGACACAATAAGAGTCAGGAGGAATATTTTGGAGGGTGTCAAAGATCATGTGGTTTCGAACTTTCATGGAAATGAGACTCCTTTTGCAATGTGGAAAACTCTCATAGATCTATTCCAAAGCAGTAATGATGTTAGGAAATTGGCATTAAGAGATAAACTCAGGAGCATTCGAATGCAAAAAAAATGAAACCACTCCACAATACCTCTCCAAACTCACTTAGGTTGGAGATGAACTTGGAGGAGTAGGATAAAATGTTCCATCATCTAAACTTGTGATCTTAGCACTGCTTTGCCTTCCAAAATCCTGGCATAGGTGCGAGGAATCAGTTTGTGGAAGAGACAAACTACCAGATTGGGAGAGACATTAGTCTGATTTGGTGCAGGAGGAGATCAAGAGAAACACTAGAGATTGTGTCACATCCATTGCAGATGAGGAAGAAGATTGTTCTAGAGTTAGAAAAGGAAAGAAGGCCCAAGGCGAGGCAGAAGCCATCCAGAACCATGGAAAGAAGAAAGACCTCAGTAAAATAAAATGTTTCCACAGCCATGAATATGGAAACTATGCAACCAAGTGTCCGCAAAAGAATCCAGCATGGAGACTACAACAGGAGCAGGAGGAGACGCTTTAGCATCTCATTTCGAGTTATATTTCACCCTCTTTTCTTGCATGGAAAACAAAATAAGAGTGAGTGAGGGGTACCTAGATTATGGTGCCTAATATCAAATGACAAGAAACAAGGAATTCTTGAGTACCCTAGAGGAGAAGGATCTCAAATTTCACATAGAATTTGGAGATGATGGGAGGTATAATACTAAAGGAATTGGTGTTGTCACCCTTAAGAGGGAGTTAGGCTCCCGTATTAGTTGAGTAGTTATGAATGTTGTTAACCCACTGATCTCTTAGTTAACTAGTCAATCAACTAAAAATAGACCCAATCATGCATAAAATTCAAATTTCCTAGTTGAGTGGAAGGAAAAGGCACATTTATATTTATAATTGTAAATTATTGAGTGTATAGTGCATTTTGCACTAAGAAGGTGATTAATTCCCCTTAGATTTGCACAAGGAAATAGGGTATTTCCATATTTTGTAGGAGCTTAATTGCTTTAGGATTGCACAAGGAAATAAGAGGTTGAATGAGGCTTGAATTGACCAAATGTTGGCCAGAGCAGGTCAAGAATCAGGAGAATTTTTTTACAATGCAGAGTATGCTTCAGAGTTGAGGCAAGACGTTGTAATTGTTTCTCTTTCTCATCTGAATTAATGCAAAGCAACAAAGTGGTTTTTCCATGTTGGGTGTTGCTTTGGGGTAGAACCAAATGTGCTCTAGCCACGAAAATTGGTGGAGAGGATAAGGCACATGAGATATCCAATACCCAGAAAGGGTTTGGGTAGATTCTAAACAGTTTGGGAGATATTAAAATAATTAATATTTTTAATGGAGTCCCTAAGTCTAGACTTAGGGAAAATAAAATATAAGTGTGAATTAATATAAAACTGTGTTAGAATGGTCCAAAAGTCATGGATCAAGCCAGATATAATCTTAGCCATTGATTAGGGACTTAATCTCAGTCATTGATTTGTCAATGAGAAAAGTATAAGAGGAGGCTTGAGGGTCACTTGGAGAACACACCAAGAGATCAAGATTTTGCCTTTCTGAGGCTGGGTTAGCTCACAAAGTTGAGAGAGTGATCAGAGTTTCAGCTGAGGGGAAGTGAATATAGAAGTAGAGAGGAAAAGATGGCACTAGGAGGATCAATGCAATAGCCGGAGAGAGGGACGCAGAACCAGCCAAGGGTTCACGCAGAGCCAGCCAGGGCTCATGCAGAGGCAACCAGGAGCTACGTAGTGCCTCAAAGGGCCAGCGTGAGTGACGCAAAGGGCTAGAGGACTGACGTAGGCCAAGCCAGAGTGATGCTAAGTTAACGTTGGGCCAGAGAAAGATGATGTAGTGCCTAGAGGCTGACGATGGGGTTTTGTGGGGCAGATTAGGGTTGTGGAGATGTTGGAGTGTTTATTCAGGGTTTCAACTGGAATATCTACTTTCGAGTAGAGAGGAACTACTACCGAAATTTTCCTCTATTGGGTGAGCCAGATTTGGAACCCAGATTGTATTCTGAAACTGCTTAATAAGTCAAACCCTCAAATAGCTACACCGATTTTCCCGCATTGGATTTTTCCGGAGACATTAGTCCAAAAACAACGGTGTCACTTGTGTGTTTGTTTCTATTTCCTTCAGTTGATGATTTGTAATGTATTGAGCATGTACTTGTATTTATTTCTAGTATTTACATGGTAAATAACTTGTTAATTAACATAACAAGTAGGTAGGAATAAATTAGTAAAGTACATGAAGGGTTTCTAACAGCTAGACTTAGAAACTTCAACATGGTATCGGAGCATGGTTGCAGATCACTGAAGAACTCAGGACATCAGCCAAGCAGAGAATCAACAATAGAAAACAGATGTCCCAAGATACAGAAGTTGTTCCTAGTAGAGAAGAAGCAAGGAAGGGGTGACGTAGTGCCTGCATCATGAAGTTCAAACCAAGAAGAGGCAGTGGAGAGGCTAAGGGAGGCAAAGATAGGCTGATGCAAAGGATAGGAGGGTTGACACAGTTGGCTAAGGAAGTTTATTTTCCAGTGCCGGGATTGCGCAGAGCCTAGGAGCTCTAACCTTTAGTTTGCTGGGGTTTAGGAGGTTGTGGGTAAGCTTCAGAGTGGAGCTAGTGGGGTACTGTAGTCAGAATAGTACATAACAGGACAAGTCCAAGGAGGAGGAAGTTGTAACCGAGGTGGTGCAACTGCACTGATGATCGGAGTGGGAGCATCTCGACATTGGCAGAAGGGTTTCCAGGAGGGAAATCGAGTGTTGGCTTGAGGGGGCCTCACCCAGGTTCAACGTTAATTAGCCAAACAAATCCCTACACTAATGGCCCTTTCGGCATCATCCCACGGAGCGCAGACTAAAGTCTCACCCGAAGCAGTATGGGGGGATGCTGGAACCAATTTTCTGCACCCTGAGATGGTTGTGATGTCATTTGATTTCTTCTATCCCTGCCTTCATGCAGGTGATCTCTCTCTAGGTCTTGTAAGACAAACCCTCTATTTCGGCTTTCAATACCTTCACGAAAGTATAAAATTGACCTTCGTGCAGCCCTAACATGTGGCTCAGGTACTTTAGTGTTATTATGGTAGCGCGACGTGCAGATTCCTCAATTACCCTAAGTGATTTTCTTATCTTTCCGAATACTTAAAGTTATCACCGTGTAATCAAATATCTATAATTGCATTTAATTATTCAATGTAATTGCATTCATTCACACATCATATAGTCTTACTAAAGTAAATTTCTACACAAAATATCCAAACCCATCAACAGAACAAATACATAGAAATTACAGAATAACTCCTTTTATTAATATCTTCCAAGTGTTATAGACTCTGTTCACCCTGCACACACAGCTGTAGGGATCTGTGTTCTCAGCTGCGGACTTTGACCTTATGCCTCTACACACTCAGCTGCAGCGCTTCTACCTACGCTCCAACCCAAGACTTAGATTTCTTTCTTTAAGGCTATGACTCTCTTACATGTTGTGTCTCTCAAACTATGTAGAGCTTAGCTCTTTTTATACAATCCCATGGTCTGTGGACCATGGGTAGATCTCTTACAACCAACTTTACTTTAAAAAACTATGGGTGGACTACCCTTTATGACACATAACACCTTCGTGCTTCGCGACCACAAAATGTGGAGTCTTTACAGTAATATTACAAAAATTGACTTAAATATGGGCTTTTAGCCCCAAAAATGCCCTTGGGGGATCCCACTCCCAACAGGCCCCCAACACAAACATTGTGACTTTCCCTCGAGTCACTCAGTAGGCATGGAGATCCTTGCGCGAAGCTTGTCCAACTCGACCCTGATGACTGCAACTTCGGCCGTGCACTGATTCGCTGCCTGCTTTGCATCTTCAACTGTTTTCTCGGTTACTACCCCTGCGCTGTCAGCCTGAAGTTGTTGTTGCGTCGCTTATAGAGTCACAAGCTTGCCTTAAATGTTTCTTGTGACTGCGTAAGCTTCCTCCAACTAGGGCTTTAGTTGCGCCTTAAGCACTGCTTCCTTTTGCAGTGCTGCATCCACTTGTTCCTTCAGCTGCTTGGCTTTCTGCAGCTTGGCTATCCTCTATGTCAACACGACGTTTCGCGTTGTGCTTTTAAATTCGTCATAACACTATTGGAGTTTGTGCACTTCTGTCTCTAGCCTCTAGATGTTTGGGTCCTCTTACAGGCTGGTCAGGACCTCAAACAATTGTTTGAACAACTATGCGCAGTCTGCTACTGCACTCTCCACTGCCGCGACTGCTTCTATGACAGCGGTCGCCCACTGTTCCTTTACCTATGGTGGTGTTGAAGGTTGGGCCTTCAACTGGAGCTCTGTAATCTATAGGTTCAGCTCCAACTAAACCCGTGCCATCTCTGTCTGAGTGTCGCACACCCCTGTGGCCAATTTGTGGATGCAGACCTCAACTGGCTCCTCCTCCTGAATGGCCAACTCTGGGACCATTCTGCATGCCTTCTCCATGACCTGTAGGATCTTCTTGCTCTGGCTAGTCACCTCGGCCTCAACGGCAATGGCAACATTCCTTTGCAGGGCCATCTGTTCATTGTTTATCTTTTGCTCATTGATCACCTAGAAGGCGCGGTGCTCATGGGCCCTTAGCTCTGCAATGACTCCATCCTGCAAGAGGTGGAGTGCTTCGCACGTGATCGCTACCAGGTTCAATCCTACTCCCTTCAAGGCACTGACAGTGGGTCTATCAGCCTCATTTTCTATTGTTAGTGCTCCATCCGGTAGCACAAGCACGCTGGAAGCCTTCGTGCACAGCATATCGACAACCTCTGATGTGCTGATAGCCAAGCTAGTAGAACCGTACCAACTTGCGACACGCGGGTCTGCAACTCCTGCAATCCAGTCTGGATGGACCCTAGGATGATCTGCTACTGCTTTTCAAATTGATGTAGGTCCTCTGCGGTGACATCTCGGATTGTGTCACCGATGTCATATAAGTCGCCTTCCATCAAGTAGGGTCTAGCAAGGTTTTGGTTGCCTTGGATTTCTTTCTGGACCCCCCCTTCTCCAACTCCCTCGGGCGCTTAATGCGGGTGGACGTCTCCTGAGAGTCTACACCGTGCTGCTCTATGTCCTCCTCTTCGGTATCAGGTGAAGGCGACTGCGCGCCTTGTGAGAACCCCGCTCTGTGCTACCTATCTGTTTTCCTACCTCCTTTCCTGTCTGTTCTGCCTGAGCCTTCTCAGCAGCCTCCTTATTCCTCTTTTCAACTAGTTGTGCCATATTCAGCTTGGCCTCTTCCTTCTTCTTTTGTGTGGTGGACTTGCTTCCACCCACTGCCAAGTTGTGGTGGTGCGCCACTCTACCAGCCATTTATCCAACATTGCATCGATGGCATCATCTGTGGCTAGGTATGGAAAATCGTACCACTTCTGTGTAGGGTCCTTCTGCGCCTTGATTGAAATTCAATGGAAATCAGCCTTAAACTGGGCATAGCTCTACAGGTTAGCATATATTGTGGGCAACAATCACGACTTGCGATTGATAGCCATCTTGATTTTCATTTCCATCAAGATCCAGAAGATCTTGTTGTCCCGAACGTGCTCTGCATCCTTGGTTGCCCACAAGGAAGCATACTTTGCTGCTTCAGGAAGGTCTGGTGTGACTGAGGGGAATTGGCTCTCCTCTGTTAGCGCCCACGTTACGAGCATGATCGATAGCAAGAGCCACACATAGTGGAAGGTATTGCTTTGCTCCTATGCTTTGCGGTAGTTCGCCAGGAACTCTCTGCGAAGGTAGTCTGACCAATTACACTGGACTCCTTTCGCGCCTGTTGTGTGAGTGTGATGATAGGCGCTGACACCTCATCGACGCGGAACTTCCACATCACCTTCCTTGCAAGGATCTACGTTGCCACCTTCACAGTGGGGGTCACATATGCTGGAGATAGCATACCCACGTGGCTTCTTCACCAGTTTGAAACTCTCTTTCATTGATTCTACAAGCGATTACTCACCACCTTTGCCGCTAAATATCATTGATGGATTTTCACCTGTATATGGTAGGCACGTTATTCTGTGAATCAACATATCAGTGATGGGTATTGGCTCCTCCAGCCACATACACCCATCATGCACCAAGCACAACATATGCTTGATGACCAAAACTATCACAGGGGTGCGGTTATAGTGCGGCACCCAGAGCAAGTTGAGTAATCCTACCTTCTCTAATCCTCCGAGCCACTTCTGCGGCTCCAACGCAGTCATCCCTGTATTCGTGTCTATGATACAGTACATCAACTATTCGGTCACCAAGTGTGGGAACTTCTCATGGTCCTCCAAGTCCCAGTCTTCGAGCTTCAAAATCGGCACTCGTGCCAAACGTAGACCGTCAAAAGTGATTTCATCTGGTAGCATAGGGATTTGTAGGGGAGTCTTACTTTCATCAATGTCCTTTGGGACCTTGGACTTAGGCTTGTGCGGAGGGACATACTCTGGCAATCGTGTGATAGGATCCGTACCCTGGGCTTCAACCTCCGTTATTTCCACTCCCACATCCTCATCTTCCATGCGGATGTCTACGGTATCCTCCTCTTCTTCCTCTAGGTTTATGGCCTTGCCTTTCTCCTGGGCAGTGAGCTTTGGTGGGTTTCGTCTTGGCGACACACGCACCGGTATGGCAGGCTGCTTGCCCTTATTGTCTTTCATGGTCTCCTTGGTTGGGGTTGGCTTTGGTCTCAACATTCTTGGGGATTTAGGGACCTCCGCCAATACTTCGGCCACTTCCAGGGTAGCTGCTTCGGCCTCTCTCTCCATTTCCTATGCCGGCTGCTCTACTACTTGTTGTGTATTGATAACTTCTGGGGGCGCTGACATGATCTTTCACAAGAATTCCTGTGTGTCTTCTAACAAAGTCACAAATACCCCAGAAACTATTAGAAGCTTGTATTGCTCATGATTCATAAGCGCTTCAGAGCTCAATCGCCGAATACTAAAAATGGCAAGTGTTTTTTGTTGGACAGCCACTTGTAATTTATATGGCATTTTGAATTCAAATTCGACCCTTCCCCCCAAATAAGTTCATTAATGCTAGATCGGCAGCATATTTTCAAGGATCTAAGCCATAAATTTCATCTTAAATGTCAGCCGCCCACTCCATCTGGCCTCACTTCTGCTGTCTTTTCATGAACAGTGACTTTAATGGTCACCTTCCAGCCAATATGCGCAATTTCTCCCTGGTTAGCGCAGCTCCCTCTGTGCTGTCACAGACGCAGTGACACGTTCTCACTCCGCATCATCTTCCAATTGCGCAACTCTCCAATCAGGGAAGTGTAGTTTATAGACCCGCGCCTCCTTTCAACTGCCTGGAGCACTAAGACTGTGCTACTTTCATTTAGTCACATGTCCAGACTGTCGGTGTATGACTTCAAGCGACTGCCATTCACTTTTCCTGGGAAGGGTTCTCTATTTAATTTGACCAGTTATACCTCTCCTCCGTCGATAATCTCCTTAATAACATACAGATCTAACCAGTGCATCCTGAATGTCCTTGGAAATTTATCAAACTTACTATCATATAACAAAACCAGGTCATTTACCTTAAATGTGTGCAGATTGATGTGTCAATCATGCCATGCCTTTTCGCGCTTCTTTTGGACCTGTTGGTGAAATCCAATCAAAAATATTTCTTCTTCGAGCTCATCCAGCTACGCGAGCCCCTCCTCCAGGGCTCAACAATCCATCATACATGTGAGCCATACACAGACTAGGTACGATGTATTCCATAGGCATTACTGCTTTCACACCATAGACGAGCCTAAAAGGGTTTTGTCCAGTCAACTTCTTGCATGTCATCCGATAAGCCCACAGTACTGCAGGTATGCATAGGTCCCAATCACTTCGCTGAGCATTGCAAGCCTTGGTCAGCGTGTTTTCGAGCACTTTTTTTAATTCCTCCACTATCCCATTAGCCCATGGGTGATAAGGTGTGCTCTTCTGGTGATATACTTGAAATTCCTTCGTCAGTGTGCTGATCGTCTCATTTAGAAAGTGCGTACGACGATCACTCATCAAGATATTTGGACATCCAAATTGGTACATGCTCAAATAGGAACTTCACAGTAGTCGTGCCCGTGTAATCCTTCACCTATTGCGCTTTTGCCCAACGAGTCAAATAATTCATCGCAGTGATAATGTACCTTGCTCATGTCTTCCCTTGTGGCTGAATGGGTCCTACAAAATCTATCACCCACTTCTCGAAGGGTTGCAACGTCATTTTTGGATTTAAAGGTATTTCATCCCTCCACGATGGCCTGCCTATTCTTTGACATACATCACGTGCCTTGCAATATGCTTTTGAATCCTGATCAAGGGTTGGCCACCACAACCCTGCGCGTAGAATCTTCTGCGCGGTTGTTCTCCCTGCATAATGTCCTCCCGCAGTGCACCAATGAGCATCCTTGAGGATGTTGCTTTGTTTGAACTTAGGTACATACTGTCGCAATATCTCATCAGTCTCCATCTTGTATAGATTCCCATCAATGACAGAGAAATCTACCGTGTGCACCACTAATTCTTTCTTTTTCTAAATAGAGTGTTCCTATTGTTAGGAAGTGTATTATATCCTCAAAATGACCATCCGTGACATGCACTGTAAATAGCTGCATGTTAGGTAATCCTTCTTCCAAGTTAGTGAGTTCCTCCCATGTTTCGATACGGGACAAATGATATGGTCCCACGTTCAATCATCTAGGCTTCACAACAACTTCAAAATTGTACTCTTGGAACAATAAGAACCATCTATAGATTCACCCTCCCAACAAAGGCTTATTGACTAGGTACTTTAGCGCAGAGTGATCTATATACATCTTAAAATGGCCTCCTAGCAAGTAATGCCTATACTTCTAGAGCGGATACACCATAGCTAGCCCCTCACGCTCAGTGGTAGAATAGTTCTTCTCTGCTTTGGATAATCTACGGCTTGCGAACGCAATAGGATGGTCCAAGCCTTATCCACCAACCTATGTCAGTACTGCTCCCAGTGCTATACATGACACGTTGACATGTACATGAAACTCTTTCTTCCAGTCTAGGAAGGCTAGAATTGGTGCGATAACCATCTTTTCTTTCAATATATCCAAGCTCTTCTTACAGTCATTGTTCCAGCAGAACGTGACATCCTTCTTCAGCAATTTCTCCACGGGCGCGATGATCTGGGCATAGATTTTGATAAACTTTCTGAAATATCCCGCATGTCCCAAAGTAGCGTGCAGTTGTTTCACACTCCTCGGCGCTTCCAAGTTCAATATCACCATGATCTTCACAAGATCTACCATCAGTCCTTGTCTGCAAACCACATGCCCCAACAGGTTTCCAAAAGGAACACAAAACAGACACTTCTTGAGATTGAGCGTGATCAGGTATCTTCAACAGGTATCCAACATCAAGTGCAAGCTTGCTACATGGCTCTTAACCAGCCCAAATACAATCCAACCATCAAAATATACCTCCAAGAAGTTATGAATAAATTCCTTAAATGCCGCAACAACCACGCGCGAAAATATTGCAGGCACATTCTTCAATCCAAATGGCATTACAGTGTATTGAAAACAAACCCCCTCTGTTGCGAAGGTTGTCTTGCTCCTATCCTCCAGTGCGATTTTGATTTGGTGGTACCCAGAGAACCCATCAATGAAGGAATATGCTTCTTTTCCGCCTACATTGTCCAATACTTCATCAGTGAACGGAGTCAGGAAAGGATCATGCACACAAGCATCATTCATTTTATGAGATCCATGCATATCCTTATCTCGCCTTTTGCTTCTTCTCTTGGACCACCATTGGGCTTACCTAATCAGATTCTTCCATAGGCTCAATGATGCCTGCCACGAGCATCTTGTCTAGCTCTAAGCAGACCTTTTCTTTATATTTCAGGTTGAGACAGTAAGGCCTTTGCTTCACTGGTTTCATGTCAAGCTTTAACGTTATCTTCATCATTCCTAGGTCCTCGATTATTCCTTTCAGATTCGTAAACTTGGTAGGGAATAAGTCCTGGTATTCGCGGAGCAATTCAACAACCTTATCCACCATCGCATCATCCCAGTAGTCTCCAATCTTTGTGAATTTGGGTTTTGCCTCCGTACCAATGTTCACTTGTTTCATTTTCAACAGCACGGTTATATCATAATTATCAATCTGCAATCTTGGAATCTCGCGGTGACCTTCTGCTTCTAGAATGTTAATCTTCTGCGGATCCACATCCTCTTCTTCAGTAGTTACATTATAACAATTCAGTGCGCGACTCGGCTGAGTAGCCCATTCAGGCTGAATCAGGTCTAAAGGATCCTGCGGTATCCTAAAGATTACTGCTTTCACTTCTTATAGCGCTTCATCAATACTGTCAAACCCGTCCTCAAAACTGAATTTCATCATGAATCCTTCACACAGGACATCCCATTTTCATGTCCCATGGTGGAGCTCTATTTCTATACCAATTCATTGGGATAACATCCAGGGTATGACAGAACAGGTGCACCCACTCAGGTTTGGGATTTTCTCCATAAGCCTGGGTCCATTTAGCCAGATGCACGTGTGGAACGTTCTTCCCATCGTACTTGTCTTTCAATCACATCTTAGGCTTCCCAAACCATGTTCTCATCATCCTCCTACATTTGCGCCAATCATCAAAGCTTCCCTTGTGCGTACCCCACTATCTTGTGGGCGTAGTGCGCAGTGCCTAGTCCAAGGCCTGGAAGCACTGCTTTTTTGGAATCTCCCTTTCAAATGCATCCAAAAAGATATTTACCTAATTCAGACCATCATAGGTAGGTAGATTTCTTACTTATGACGACACACAATGTAGCGACCAAGTCATCATGTTTCAATTCAGCATAGTTACTTCATGTAACCGATTCTGCCAGCGTTCTATTTCTTCGTCAGAGTCCGAAGTGCAGGAACTCTTGTAATCCCAAGTAATCCATCCATCCACGGTGGGATTCACCCAATCCTGGTCTCGCGTTGTTATCTTATAGATACAGCCCAGGTCGTCGTCACTCTCATAATCGCAGACAGGTTCAGTATAGCACGATCCTTCAGCAGGATTGAGGGGTACTATTACGCACAACGATTTCTTCTCAAAGATCATCTTTCACTTCTTTAGATTGATTACCCCATTCATATCAGTAGCCCAGCTAATTCCAGGAGCGCAGGATAGGATTGTTGTCATCCATTATCTCTATTACTTCAAAATCAGCCAGCGCGATTGCTCCCTCAATATCCATGGTCACCCCCTGCAGCCGCCCCATGGGGATGATCTTTTGTTGATTCGCCATCCTTAGCTAAATCAGAGACCATTGCAGTGCACGTCTCCCCATTCACTCCAAAGTTTGTTTTGGTAGGACATTCGCATCTGACCCCAGATCCAAAATGACCTGATCCATTTCATACTCTCCTATCTGTGCAGTCAGTTTCATCTCCCATCCTGTCCTTGTTTTATGCTTTCCAATCTTCATACTACACGTGGCTCACCTGGCATGGTTCCAGCGCATCTATTGATGAGTTCCTGTAACCCTTTCACAACCTTACTATCGCGCAGTAACTTCATATAGGTTTCTAGGAAAGTTATGAGCATAGAGGGGTCCATCTCCAGATCAAGCTTATCCTTGCTTCCTGAGGTTGAGGCCTCAGTGAAACTCTTCTTAGATTCCATGAAGGCTTCATGAGCACACTCCAAATCGAACTCAACCTCCTTTTTCGGGGCTTTGTGAACCCATGTACTATCTTTGGTTGTTTCCCCTTGTCATCTCTTGTCGCGATTCCACTTCTCAGCACTATATTTATGTTTGGATCTTCCTCGCGCAGCTCATACCTCATCATCTACAGGTTCTGTGTTGGTGGAGGTGGTAGTGCCCCTATGTCATGTATCCTAGCTATCAGTGTAGGACAGTCTTATATTTCATGATAAAACAATGTGCAATACTTGCACGTCGAACTATTTGGATTAGTGCAATCGCAGGCATAGTGTCCTAGTCCTCCACAATTGTAGCAAATCAATTGTCCTCGTCCTCTACCAGGTCCTCCTCTGCCTCGGCCTTGTCTGCACCATCCCGACATTCTGTTCAAGGGGTTGTGTTTTGTCCTAAACCCTATAGGCAAGAGTTCTATCCATCATCAATTCATATCTTTGGCAAGTACGCTCATCCTGTCCTACTGACCTACAAAAGTTGCAGAATAGTTGTTGTGGTGCTTGTACATACTTCTGTAGCAAGTGACAGTTATCCGTGGCATGTTTTCTGGCTACCTGACAAATAGCACACCATAATGCAGGCCCCGCGCTAGGTCCTTCTTGAGCTTCTGGCCTTAAAGGCATTGGTCCTCCTCCTACAATGTAATTTGTGAATACTGGGCAATGGTCTTTGTCATGACCTTGACTCTTGCATTTCAAACACCATACCTACTCGCGTACCTTTGGTCGAACTGTCCTATCCTGCTTCAGACTTTGCATCTCAAGGCACAAATTCTTCAACTACACATGTGATCCGGATTTAAACAGGAACGCAATAGATTACAGAGATAACCATAAATACAGAGATGCGATAACCATAAATAAAGAGATGCAGCGGAAATAACACTTCATTTCATTAATGGAAAATACCGAAATATGCTTACAACCAGAATTGGAAATAAACCAGCTAGGACGATGGTAGCTTATCTCTGAGAAGAGATGTGCGGCTACATGTCTCTGAACTGTTCCGAACTTGTGTTACAATGAGGCTCGAAGTCCTATTTATTATTGAGAAACAATGGAAAACCCTTCACATTCCATAACCGACCCTTAGAAGATGAAACGCCAAATTGTGGGCCCCGTTTTGGGTAAATTGGTACATCAATTTCCCGGGGTCGTAACTTTGGCATACGATCTCCGTTTGACGCGTACAATAGCTCATTAAAAAGATCTATTCGAGAACTATCATTGTTGAAATGGGAAACATCGGTCCATTCATGGACCCATGTTGCCCCCGGATTCCCCAAAAAATGTCGTTTAGGGCCTCAAAATGGCTCCGGAAGTTTAGGACCCAAAAAAACTGCTAAAAATAGTAAATTGTGCTACAATTACGGAAACTGAAAAATGTTGAAAGAGACAATTGTGGGGTCCAAATGGGATAGGTGGGTGGCCACCAACATCCACCTGGATCATTCCTCCCCCCTTAGGAAGCAATGGTCCCCATTGCGTTGAGTTACTACATCTGCTGAACTTGTTCTGCACTGTCTGATGTGTCTAGTAATGGTGGGAAGCACGGTCGACGACGGTCCACATTGAACACTTGGTGCAGGTGAAAGAATGGAGGAATGTTGTGCTCCAAAGCATTGTTCCCCACAAGCTTGGTACTGCTGCAAGGAACATGTTGGAGTGGTCTGAGCTTCTGATGGGTTCTGGTAAGGCGTTCTTTCTATCGATGCAACCAGACTTTGTTGCCCACCTGAAACTTGTGTGGTACCCCTGTGGGTGAGGAGAAGTTGTTTCTATGTTCTGCCATGACTGTATCCTTTTGCTGTTGTTGTTGTGTGGAAGAACCCTTTGCGGGGGTCATGGATGTAGCAACGATCTTCCCCTTACTTTGGGAGTGAACCATACAGATGAATTTCCTGGTCTGTGATATGAGCTTGCTGCCTTTCTTAGCAGTGATCAAAGATGTGGCGTAGGTGGGGCTACCTC